>WSXT02008326.1:0-14752 GCA_011762715.2 Neuroterus valhalla | reverse complement strand
GAATCGAACCCACAACCAGACAGTAGCGTGGGTCCAAAGCTCATGCCTTAGCCCCCACGACCAACTGACCACTCCCTATAACTTATACACGGCTGGCATTAGCGTCACGTCCCTATAATCCTTCAACTCCTCTCCTTTGCCTTTTTTCAATATCGGTACCAATACATCTTCTCTCCATATTCTGTCCATCCCTCTCCTCTCCATATGCCATTGCTCATTAACCACTCCCAATCCTTCACTTCATTCCTCCAATATTTCCTGACTTCATTTAGAATTTCATCCAAACCAGGACTTTTCCCCTCTTTCATTATCCCTAAAATAGTGATTATTTCTTCTTTTATTATTTCCTCTTCTTCACCTCTTTCTGTTTCCTATTTTTCTCCCCTCCTTACTTTATTCTCTACTTCTCCTAGCAGATTTATAAAAATTTTCTTCCAGTCTACCATCTTAATATCCTCGTTTACCCGATTCTTTATTTTCCTCTCTTCATTTACTACTTTCCGAACCTATTCTGCCGTTCTAACCTCCTCCACCTCTTCTTTCAGCATTTGATTTTCCTCCTTGTTTTCCTTATCACACACCTTTCTATATTCCTTATTTATTCTTCCACATTCACTCCACTGCTCTTTTTTCCCTCATTTCTTTAGTTCCTTTCTTACTTTCTCCTTTTTCTTTCAAATTTCTCATTTCATCCATTTCCAACCCCTCCTTAATTTCTCTCTTTTTTGTTTGTTCCCCCTGATACTCTTGTTATTTCTGATATCATTATTTCCATTTTTTTATTGACAGCTTCTTCCCCTATTTTTACATACTTCAGCTTTTCCTTGAAGTACCCTTTTCCTTCCGTTGACAAATCCTCTCTGCCTGTTCTTTTTACTTTTGATTCCTTCTTTCCCTTATCTTTAATACTTTTTCACCCTCTAATGTCAGTATTATTGGAAAGTGATCAGGATCTACATATATTCCTACCTCTTGTTACTTTTCCTCCTCTATCAACTTGTCGTCAACTCTCACATAGTCAATGCCTTTTTCCCTTTTACCTTTTAGACGTGTGTATTCACCTTCTCCATCCCCCTCTACATTTCCGTTCAGGATAAACCATCCCATCTCCTCCAAGCACTGAAGCAATTTCTTCCCTCCCCCATTCAGTATATTGTCTTTTGATATTCATGTTCTTTCTCTCTCCTCCATTCCCTTCATCATCTATCTCATGTCCTTGCACTTCAATCTCCTACCATTCCAAGTGTGATCCCTTCTTTATAATCTTCCATCAATTCTTTTATTTCCTCAGATTTCTCCAGCACATCCCCATTTGCATATATGCCCCCACCATCTTCTATCGCTCTCCTTCCATCTTTATCTCTTCTAACAAAAATCCTTCTTTTTCTTCTACCATCACTCTCCTATCTTTCTCTGTTATATATTCTAACCTGATTCCCATCACTTTTCCTTCCATTGCTCTGCCTTTCTTATTCCTCTTTTTTACATTTTTAACCTGTCATCCGTAACCTCTAGGTAACCTCCTCCTTACTCTTTTCAATCTAGCCATGTTCCCATCATTGTACCACCTCTCACTGTTTCAAATTTCCCATAAATTCTGTATCCTTTTTCTACAATTCATCCCAATTCCGCCATGTATCTTGTAACTTTATTTTCCTCTGCTCAACCCACATTCCTTCCCTCCCTTCCCTCCTCTCCTGCTATTTTCCTCAGTTTAAACTGCATATTTATTTGTTCCTATGTCCAATCATCCTAACAAAATCTGCTGGTTTCTGTATTACTCTTTTTTCTTTGTCATCACTCCCCTCTCATGTTCCAATTTCTCAAGTTTCACTAAGTGCCATTTTATCTTATCTTCCCTATCTTGCCATTCTCTTGGTTCTCTAGCCGCTTTTCTAAGGTCTGAATTCTTTTTTCTAAGTTCTGCCTTACTTTTTCCGACTTCCTCATTTTTTTCCCAAGCTCAGACATTCCCTTCCCCATTCCTTGATTAATTTCTTCTCCCCCTTCTTCCTGCTTTAGTTCCTTCTTTTGCACTACCTCTATCATCATCCTCCTTATTTCGATTAAACTTACATTTTTCTCCTCTATCCGATTTTTATATTCAAATTTTTCTTTCTATTTTCGCTCATCCTTCTTTCCATCCCTATCTTCATCCTCACTACTTCCCTTCCCCTTTCCTTATATATCTCTCGATGAAACCGCCTTCCTCCATAAGACCGGTTTAAAATTTTTATTTGAAAAACTTCCGCCTTCCCCCCTTTTAAGCCTGCATCTACGTTCGTATTTCACGTATAGACTACACTCCAGCACTACCTCACCCTGCTACTATCTAGTCAAGCCTGTCTTTTCCTCTTGCTTATCTCCCTCTACCCAGCCCTGCAACTCGATCTTTCCACCCTTACCTCAAGCCAACTAGCAGAAACCAAAGTCCTCACCCGAATAAATGCACCTCAAACTCAGAAACTGTCACTCACCTCTCGAATTCCTTTTACCAAAGATTCTTAAAGTTTAAAGTAAAGACCAAGAACATCTGAACAGAATGTGCCATGCAATTGCTTCTGGAAACTGTCCACCCAATTTTGCAGCTCTCAATTCTGGCAGACTTATTCATGCTTGTTGGTTAACAACTACTGATCGTGATCTACGACTGTACAATTCCACAGAAAATTCATAAGAAAATTTGGTATTATTCGTGACTTTCATTCTTATATTTTACGCACCGTGCTAGTCAAAAATACCTTTCGGCCCACTTGAGGATACTAGTATACGAAGTCATTGAAAAGAATAGTTTCTGCGCACACCCTGAACGATTCCTTTGGCTATGATTTGTGAAGATACTTTATCCGTAAGAGAAAAGGGCATCGCAAATCATACTGAAAGCAAGAGACAATGCGAAAGAGAAAACATTCGCAATTCAAGAACCTAACAAACAGAAGAATAATGAGAGAATTCCCGGAAAAAAGAGGAGGACTCCGAAGAGGAAAGATCAAACAATTTCCGTTTCGAACTTTTCGAACGCCAGAATTGAATGATCTTGGATCTTTCGTTAATGATCGGGAGCATTCCCTTATCAATGAAGCTTTCTGCTTTCTATACCCTCGTCATGAGTCCTGGGTTGTTTCTTATATAATTATATAATTAGAACAAGCAAAGAGCTGCATACTACCATATGAGCTAGGAGTATCAAAAAATGTACTTGTCTGCAATAATAGGTTCCGATTTGTTTTGGAAATGACTGGTCTAACAAAATTTACAAAACTTACAAGTCTTAGAAATAGTAATATGAATAGAAACCAAGAATTCAACGATCAACTTTGGCCAAACACCCTCGAATGTCTCTTTTAGAATTTCAAAAAATCAAATAAAAATAATAGAGAGACAATAAAAATGTGAAGGCACCCTCTAACATCCCTCTATCTTCTCTTCCTTTGGTCTGTCTTTATTATGATTACTTCGAGGAACATTATATGGTATATACATAAACCACAAGGGTTTCCCACTTTGATAAGAGTATTGAGTGAGCACAGAAACGTTTGTAGGCTTTCCGAATGTTTTTGCATTGTGTATTAAAATAATAAAAATAAAAACAGTCGAAAGCAAGAACAAGAGAATCCTCTCCTCAAAAACCGCTCCCCTAATAGTTCAAGAGCTGGCAAGATTAAAACGACTCGATTCAATGCCCAAGATCAAAGCTTGAAAGTTGTAAGAAAAACCCAAATACATGAACAAATGGTTACCCTGTCAGTCTGCAACTTTTGCGTATCAAAATGGCAGCCGATTTTCCACGATGTAAAATTTGCCAAAAAAAATGAATTTCGTGGCCGCGTTGAATTTGTTTAGAAACATTCTTAAGGTTCGAACTAAGAGCGGTGAAACAATGGCAGCAGTTTCGTCGATCGAAAAACCCTTGGCAGAAGCGATTCAAATGTCCCGGACCCCCCCCCCCCAAGAATTGATGCGGTTTCCGCGCCCAGGTTTTTCCCCGACATTCTTCAGCCCTAACCTAAGAGCTGTGTATAATGGCAGAACTTCAGCATAAAGTAAAACCCTCGGGACAAGTAATCTAGTCGGAAAATGTCAACATAATTAAGAAAACACTTCAACATGCAATTTAGAGAACAATCGTATATTCATGATTATGTTGACATTTTCCGATGCAATTACTATTTCCGAAGGTTTCTCATTATGCTTAAGTTCTCCATTACACACAGCTCTTAGTACAGGTTTAAAGGATGGCGGGGAAAAAACTGAGCTTTTCCGAACGACGAAACTTCTTCCATTGTTTCACCGCTCTTAGTTTGGACCTGAAGAACGCAAAAGTTACAGACTGGCTGAGAAGCCAGTTTATGATGTATTAATGTTTTCTTAGAACTTTCGAGCTTTGATCTTGGGCACCGAATCGAGTCGTTTTTATGTAGCTGGCTCTACGAATATAAGGGAATGTTATTCTTCGGAATTTTAGTAAAGACAGTAAAGACAGAAGACAATACAAAATAAGGAACTGTTCCAACAAGCATATGGAAAAATTAGTTTCTATTAAATATCTTTTTGTTCTATTATTTTCAAATCAATTTAGAATCGATTTTATGCATAATTTTGTAACGTGAATGGAAGCAAAATGTCAGGACTACCCGTCTTAACTTTCAGAACCGACCATTTCAATTTAGAACTGCCCGACTTGGATAGGACTGCCCTGAAGGGTAAAGCCTGACTTTTTTCTCTTTCTCAAATAATAATACCGCCCGTGGAATATGAAGTACTGCCCGAATAAAAATAATTTGACTCGGCTGAGTCTTGAGCGAAGACGCGCTTAAGATGAACTCCTACGCACCGGCCCTGATATACCTTTTTATTTTAAATAAATTTTTTTATCGGACACCAATTCATGAACAACCACTTTTTTAATCTATTCAAATACAACATAAAAACAGCATTCATAATTGAACAATATTCTCGGTTCACTTGAATAAATAGAATTATAAATCTATTCTGAAACTTTCCTTTTCCATCTTGCTAGAAAATTCTGGATGGAAATGGATATATCTGGAACTAAACGCACTACGCTCAGCATAATTGTAAATATTACATTCGGTGACTTGGCTCGATTTTGAATTTGCGAGAATGCAACGATTTCAAAGATTAATACCATTCACTTGGCATTGAGCGTATGCAGATAAATTTCCCCCTTCAATGTATATCTAGCACTCGCTGCTTTCCAAGTCCAAATGAACGTTCAAGGCGTGGTTTCATTATCGCTCGAATGAACCGCAGTGCAATAAAAGGTATCAATTTCTTAAACGGCTGTATTCTGAAAAGAATTTGCCGTTTCGCTCTTCGCCTTGGTGGCACGATCAACCTTTATGGAGTAAGGAAGCCGAATATATCAACACATATTTTTCATTTAGTCGTTTCTGTTCTACACCCATAACGGGAGAGAAGTGAACAGATTAATATAAAATAACGATGCACGGGGCTTTTCCTGAAAGTCTTCGTAACTGTATAGTCATTGAAACACTTCCATAATATGATTTTTGGACCGTGCTAGGAAAAATGTATTTTAAGCTATTGCACGAAGGCGCCAATAACGATTGTCTTGAAGATGCCTCTCTTAATTTTAATCAGTGATATTTTACTGATCATCAGTCAAAATCTTCACCCATTTCAATCAGTGTCCCATTTCTATAGCTAATGAATCTAGTGAGATTGCGTTGTGAATCACTGAAAATTTTTACTTATATGACTCAGCGACCTTTTCCTCGCTGATCCAAATTAACAGAGCAGCGCGAGTCCGTTAATGAACCGAAGGACAAATTTCAAGCGTTACTCGAGTTAGGCATTGTTGCCGCCGTCGGCACGCGTATGGACTTTTTTCTGATACACCTTTAATAAAAAATTCCAGCATGATAAAATATGTAGAGCCAGGTAAATGCAGGATGTCTATGTTCCTAAGTTGTATTAGAGCCCCCATAGGTGACGAAAATCAGAAGCATAGCAATCGTGAGCGAAATTTGAATATTAGGGCACTCCCATATCTATTTGTGAAAATGTAAATGTCCTTTCTCACGTGCTTCTGCACTCACAAGTAGTAGTGTTGAAGGCGCTTAGTCATTAATTTTTATAGAGAAAATTATATCATGATCATAATGACATTCAGTAAATATTCACCACGATGTCATATCAATTAAAATGGCAGTACGTTATTCTGTCCTTGTACCCATTGCGCTGAATAGGAGCCAGACCTGGAAGTGTCAAGAAAAGGATCGGAGTGACGGGGACGCGGTTAAAATTCGATTCCTGTGGAATATCTGCAGCAAGACTCTTATGGACAAAGTCTGCAGTAATGATTGGGTTCTAACGGAATGTCGTCTTGTGTTAAAATAATTCAACTTGACTGAATTATGAGAAGGGCATAGCCAAGGCATGCTCGAAACAAATCTCTAAGTGCCGTCTGCTGGTCCTAGTCACCAGCGAAACTTAATTTTTGGTCTTGGAGCCCCATTATTATTTGTACCTGCAATGATTTTATGTTTACGTATAAATTACGAATAAAACGTAAATATTTTTATCTTTTTACAGAAAATTTGAGTTTCCTGTTGTTCTTGAGATCTATTTCAGAACTACAATTCCTTCTGGTTGTATAATTTCAATCCTTAGAAGAAGGATTTAGAACGTTTATTTCAAGTGAAATTTTGTAGTCGTTATGTATGATGGACTCTAATGCTCTTGACATGGAGTGATTGCAGAAGAAAATTTCCACATGATTCATATGAGAATATTTAAAAGGCAACAGTCATTCTTCATAGTATGAATATATCCGCCGCTGTGTCAGGAATCCAGAGAAGGCCTTCCATAGCCTGTAACAACGGCCTCCAAAGCATCATATAAGAGCCTGTATCATAGGCCTTCGGAGGGTCCTTTAGAACCTCCCATCAGGGGCCTTCAAATCCTTACACGAAGGCCTCTGGAACCTTCTACGAGGTTTTCTAGAGCCTCATGCATGTGCCTTCGAAGCCTTCCACAAGAGTCTCTAGAGCCTCGAGAATAGGCCTTCAAAGGCTTTCACGAAGGCTCCTGAGCCTGCCACGAGCCCCGCCAGACCCTCTCACAATGGCCCTCTCAGAGTTCTCCAGGATCATTCCAGAAGGCACTGTAGAGCCTCTTTCTTATCGGCAGCCTCTAGAACCTTGCACGATGGCGCTGAGGGTCTTCTACGAGGCCCAAGTCTGAAGGTCTGAGGTCTAAAGCCTTTGGAGCATTCCACGAGGTCCAAACTAGGTGTCAGATAATTTAATGAGAATTTCCAATAAATAAAGAGAACTTTCCAGTTCTCGTCCGACCACAGAAGCTAAGCAGTGTTGGGCTCGGTTAGTACTTTGATGCTTAACCATCCGGGAATCCCGGGTGCTGTTGGAATGTTGGCGGGAGACTGGTATCCTCCCGTGTATTCAACTAAACCGAATATGACTATTTACGAGTTACGCTTACCCCGCAAGGGATCATGACTTGATGGTACAAGAAAATAATTAATAATAAAAAAAAAGGAAATAAAAGAAAATCTTCCCGCTGGGCGGGCGCATTCTCATAGCGCTACGCGCGGAGCTCGTAAATTTGTGCGCGCTTAGGTCGCGTGTTATAAGGATCTCGCGCTTCATGCCTGATGACGTATTTACCTCGCAATACGCGGTCGGTATATTTTTCATCTCACGCTTCACGCTCGGCTACTTCCATGCTTGATTCATTCTACAGTGTAATGCATAAACAGAGTTGCGAACATTGCCTCACTGTTGGAAGTCTATATTCGCCACCGATATTCACATCTCGCGTAGTTTGGCAAGCAAGTTGAATTTTTCATTGTTCAAAAAGCGTTGCCCCGATTAAAACAAAAAAAAAATCTGCCCGCTGAGCGAGCACATTCTCGTCGCGCGCGGCTCGCTCCGCTCGCAAGTTTGAGTGCGCCTGGGGCGCGCGTCTTTCGGATCTCGCACTTCGCGCTGGGTGATAATCTCACCTCGCGCTCCGCGCCGGGTTAGGAATTTACATCGTGCTACGCGCTAGGCCTTGTACCTCCCTACAGTTGTATATAGAGCTTGTGAAACTCAAATGCGAAATGTCGACTACTTTAATTGGATGAGTGTAATTCCTCTTTTGTTAAAGCTTCTCCGGCTTTAACGAATACATTCTCATCGCGTGTCTCATTCTGCGCAATCGATCAAAGTTTGTCCGAAGTGGTAGAGAAGTTTTGTTGCCTAACTTTTTTCACATGTTGTGTAGATTTCCTATGCATTCAATTTTTTATTTTTTTACTCTATTTTTTAAAATTAAAACAAAAACTAAGCGTCCAATGAATGAATTATAACAAATTTACAGATCTTTTCAGGGTGAGTAACTTTTCTCTACCAATCTTCTGTATAAGCCTTAGTTTTCAAAAATTTTATTATTTCATTATTATAGTTATGTTTCCTGATTGAAATGAAAACTACATATCCTGTTAAAGAAGTTGATGACAAATTTGAAGATATTTTCCCAGAAAAGAACTGGTATCTATTCGATTTTTCCTAAGCTTGTGTCAACTGTCCAAAAATTTGTTTTTTCCTTTTTTATTTTCTTTTTATAATGAAGCAAAAACTACTTATCCCATCAATAAGTTAATTTTACCAAATTTGTAGATCTTTTTTTGGTGCACAATTTTAATTCATTTATATTTTCCCCTACCTTGCATTGTTTGTGTAGCCAAAATTTGAATTTCCGATACTCGGAAAGTTGTCAAGATCATCCTGGAGGGCTTCCAAAGAGAAACATTTTTTCTCTAAACTTTTTCTCATATCTTGCGTTGTTTGGATAAAAATTTTCATTTTCGTTTATATTTTTTAATTTTGAAAATGCAGCAGCTCTGCCGATTTCTTTTTGATAAAAAAAATCAATGGGGTAAATTGTTTAACTTTTTACCTACTATAAGAAACCGTACTTACCATTTTTGAGTCTTGGAAAAAAAAGTTCATCAAAATTTTTAAAATGCTCCCCCTCTTCTATTTTTGATCCAAAATAGCTGGTTAATGAACTCGACTTGTCTTTCTGGTCCCTCAGAATGTGTACCAAAGGGCAATCCAATCCGATTAGTCTTTCAAAAGTTATCGAGTATACAGACACCAACGACGACGACGACAACGACAACAGACAGACAGACACCAACGTGAAAACTAATTTTTCGGAATCAGGAGGTCTTATAACGTGAAAATTTGATGAATTCCGCGAAATTCGATTTTCACATAAAACCAATACCTTCTCATTAGAATGAGATTTTAAATATACGTCGTATTTAAAAATAATTCTTATTAAATTTGTAGACCATATTAGGATGAACAATTTTTCCATTTATTATTTCTTCTTGTCACTGTATACATCTTATCGGAAGATGATCAACGGTAAATTTTTGGATTTTTTTGAGGTAAACAATTTTCGTATTCTTTATTTTTGTCGTGCCTCGCTTATAGTTTTGCTGAAGAACGAAATTTTTCATTTTTGGAAACATTTTTCATGATTTAAATGAAAACTGTATTTCTTATGAAAAAAGTGGTCTCAAACTTCTCATCTTGGTATTCAACATTTTCTTGCGTCTTGCATAGTTTCAGCGGAAATGTGCCTGTTTAGTCTTTAGTCTTTGAAAAAGCTCTTTTGATGAATAAAACTAGAACTATTAGTCAAAAGACTGGTTCAATAACTCGTCCTTTTTCTCCGGCCTTCAAAAAGTGCGCCAAAGCACAATCCAAAATGATAATTCTTTTGAGAGTTATCAAGCCTACAGGTTACAGACTCCAGACTAGAGACAGACAGGCACCTTCGTAAAAATCGTTTTTTTCTGACTCAGAGGGTCTCAAAACGTGGAGATTTCACCAAATCCGCGAAAGTCGATTTTCGCATAAAACCAAGACCTTCTCATTCATAATGAGGATGTAACAATAGTAAGATAATATAAGACTCCAATTTCAAGTTATTTCTTTTATTGACAAGTACTTCTGATTCCCTACCCCTTTTCATTTCTGAATAAAATAGTAAAAGTAAATAGAAACATTAATAAATCAATAATAGATTTTTTTCCATAATTTTCCTTCACTGAACAGGTACCACTAACCTCTTTCCTCTTCCCAGTTTCAATTTGAAAAAGTTATCAAAAAACAATAATAAATAATAAAAAATCACACCCTTCACTTGATGTAGAATTCTTCTTCAGGAGAACACTTGCTTTGAGATTATGAATGAAAATTAAGTCCTTGACAAACATTCGTCAGTATTTTTTATTATCTTCCTTGAATTTTCATCTTGATATTGATATTATGAAAAACAATTTATTCTAGAACATTTTCATGTTGCCTTTCTTATAAACTCAAAAAAAGTCCTTCACGGGCGCTCCTCAGTGCTTCTGATTTAGTTTCTCCCGTTATCAACTGGTCAATGTATATCATGTAAACGTGAGTTTGTTGGAAATACATTGTAACAATGAATTTTGTGGTTATATTATCATGGCCTTGAGATCGAAATTGTGCTCTTCCAGGAGAGAAATATAATACAGGCTTTCTAATCTACTCTCATTGGTGTCAGGGTAATTTTCGATAATATTCTAGAACATATCGCTTCCAATAGATAAGCGATGCATAATTCTAAAGTAATCATTAAGTTTTGTAATGGGGAATATTAATGAAATGTATTTATTTATTCAATAAACCGTTATGATCTAGTCATTATGATTAGTAAAATAGGATTGCTGCACTGCGTAATGGTGAAAGTGTTACGTCCATTCTTGTTTCTACATTGTTACGCAATGAAGTTCCTTTTCCAATATTTATTTCGGTTTGGACATCAACTTCCACTTTGAAACACAAGAAGAATGAACGTATATCTCTCCCCGTTCATGAAATCAATTCATTTCTTTGTCACTGATACAACACATATAAGATAATGGGGGAAGGGAATACGTAACAATTTCATGTTTTAATTATACATATGTGCACGTACATTCTTATTCAGATGGGACAACTTATGATAATTGTGAAAACATATTATGAGGTTAATAAAAAAAAATGTCTGAACTAAAAAACTTTCTAGCCTTTGAACTAATTGTAAGAATTCGTATGTTTCATTAGTAAACCCATCCGCAAAATGTATGTATATTTTGCAGATGAAACTTGAAAAAATATACACTCAGAAACTCTATTAATACTAAGTTTGCAACATATGATTATCTCTCGTACAGAAAGTTCGGTAATACATTAATATCACAGATTAGGCATGGCAAAGTGGTCGAAGCTTACAGTTATTCTGCTCCCTGACTATCTCAGCCATTCTTTATTATCATTTTTTCTTCACTGTTTCAAAGACTTTCTTCCTAAAAACAAGTTCTACAATGACACAGCCTTTATTCGTGAATTCAGGGAAAAACATATGCAAGAAAGCCGTTAGCGAATCCTTATTTTTTTCATCATATTCAACACACTGGATCCAGGAAGTGGGCAAGTGGGGTAGAAGTTATGGCAACCTTGACCCTCGACGCCGGAAATTAGTTGACCCATATGCGCCGCAAAGTGGTACCTTGAAGATACTTCTGCCATAGTGTTTAAGCTCGTGTCCCTGGAAAAAAACGAATGTATTTACTAATGCTTAACAATTAGGTGTATCAAGATTAAATAAACCATTGTTCTATTCTTATACATCAAGTTGGAAACTGCGAAAATTTTCAATTAACGTTGGGGATTGTCATAAATAGATCTTAGGAAAAGGAGGCGGATGGGGATTTATGACAATGAATTCGTTTGTGATAAAATTATTCGTTAAAGATTATACTGAGGTCGAGAGAAATTTATGGATATAAAAAGAGTAGTTTGTGCTAAAAATGTAATTCACTAAAAAAAGCAACATGAATGGTCTAAATTACCCGGGGTTCCCTCACAGTAAATGTTTACTCTCTTTTACGAAAAGTTAGTGATGCGACTTATTAAAAATTGTTTTTTCTGGTCGTAATAATTTATAGTGGAAATGACAGGAAGATGTATGCAGAAATATCCAGGCGTATTAATGTGGTTGGACAAATTATCGAAAGTGAACGAGTCATTGCTTGAAGTACAAAGGTAACAATAGAGCTGAAATTGCAATAGACATTTCTGTGCTTGTGCACACTGTAATGTATGTTATCAAGACCAGGACCTGTCAAGGAGAGGATAGGATTAAACTAATCAAACGTAAAATGTGAAGTGACAAAGTCAGTAATGAGCAAGTAAGCATAATTCATCATCGAGACAATTACTAGGTCGCTGTTTGAGCTATTTAGATATGTTAGCAAATCGAAAAAAGAGGAAAGACTATTCTCGAGTTTCTGCTAAGAAAATTTACCTTGACTCTACGGACTATCTGCGCAGAAATGGATAGCTTGAGAAAAATATTTATGTTTATGACAAATATTGCTAAGAGTCTGAACTAGAACATTCGTTGGAATAAAATATTGAAAATCCCATGAATAAATTAATACAAATATTTTTCTCAAAAGTGAAATTTGGTCCATACATGGTAGGAAAAAGTGACTGGAGAAATTCCCGCGTAACAAGTATTCAATTTAATATTAATTTAAACAGTTAGATTGTATTTCCTATGGGAAAAGAGCACAACATCACAAAATATGGTGGCCGCCTCAATAAAACCAGACGATTTTGGAAGAACAATTTATTGTCTGATACAAACCTATATTCTATAGATTGACGTAATTTAGCATCATGATATACGTAAAACTGAAACTTGATAACGATTTTGAAAATTACTCAATCATGAGAAGGCATGAAGAGTATGGGTCCTCAGATCGACGAAAATGGAACAGGGGTTATTGTTTTACGAAAAGTTGGTGAAGACATAGTATGCAACATTATCTTAAAAGGAGAGAGGATAAAAAAAATCAATAATTTTGCGTATCTTGGAAGTTTATTTACTGCTGATAAGAAGATAGTTGCAGATATCACCAGACGTATAAATGAGGGTAGCAAGTTTATCGGTAGTTTACGAGCTATTGCAAGAAGTGAAAATGTAACAAATAGAGCTGAATTGCGACATCAAATGACGTGCTTGGCGGTTGGCATGCAATTACCGCAGGATGTGTGCGGTAAAACGCTAATCGACAAAAACAGTAATCAATGGGTTTTCAAAGAGTGCTATGGAAGAAACATTGTCTGACAAGCGTGGAAGAAATTTGCTCAGAGTGTTTGGTCATGTTTGGCATCGATTGTAAGGCAGAAAGCCTAATTCTAAGCATTGATAGAACTACACTCGCGTCCTCTGTACACCGGGAACAAAAATTTACTCGCGCGCACAGATACTCAATTTTTCAAACAATTAGGGAATTTCTAATGTTCTTGACATAAGGAAGATGATCCCAATAGGTATCTTATTTCTTATGTCGGACTGTTCATTTGTTAATTGTCGTTCACACAAATTTCAAATCTAACTTTAGGTTCGTAATTCATGAGACTCTTGTTGCTGCCCTTAATCAGAATTATTTTTGCTGTTACTCTCGCTTGTTGTTATAACCTCAAAGCTTTCTTGGATTTAATTCGTGTTTCTATGTGTTAGTGAATATATTTTTAAAAAATCTGCCCACTGCGCGGGCATATTCTCATCGCGCGGCTCGCTTTGCTCGCAAGTTTGAGCGCGCCTGGGGCGCGCGTCTTTTGGATCACGCGCTTTGCGCTCAATGGTGATCTCATCTCACGCTCCGCGCTCGGCCTTTGTACCTTTTTTATCGCATGTCTCGTGCTGCGCACTTGATCAAAGTTTGTCCAAAGCGGTAGCGAAGTTTTGTTGCCTAATTTTTTTCACATGTTGTGTAATTTTTCTAGAAATTCAATTTTTTAATTTTTAAATTCATTTTTCAACATTGAAAGGAACACTACACGTCCAATGGTAAAAATTATAACAAATCTATAGATATTTTTCAGGTGAATAACTTTTTTCTATCAATATTCTGTGTTAGCTTTAGTCATTTAAAAAAAATTTTATTATTCTAGATAAGATTTTAGATCTTTTTCTGGTGCACAAGTTTAGTTCATTTATATTTTCCCGTACCTTACATGGTTTGAACAAAAAATAAATCTTTCTATTTTCATTATTGTTTGTGCGTCCGAAATTCGAATTTTCGATTTTTCGAAAAAGACTCGAAAAGTTGTGGAGATCATCCTAGAGGGCTCCCAAAAAGAAACATTTTTTTTCTTCAAACTTTTTTTTATATCATGCGTTGTTTGGTTAAAAGTTGTCATTTTCGTTTATATTATCGAATTTTGAAAATGCCAAAACTCTAGCAATTTTGTTCCTAACCAACAAAAATCATGAGGATAAATTGTTTCACTTTTTACCTACTACAAGAAACCGTACTTACAATTTTTTAATCTTGGAAAAAAAAGTCCAGACAAATTTTTCAAAATGCTCCTCCTTTCCTCATTTTTCATCCAAAATAGCTGGTTAACGAACTCGACTTGTCTTTTTGATCCCTCAAAATGAGTGACAAAGCACGATCGAATATGATCATTATTTCGAAAGGTATCGATTTCACAGATTAGTTTTCATTTTTTTTTTGTGCGATCAAAATGGGAATTTTTGATTTTTTGAGAAAATCCAAAAAGTTGTATTCACGATCTTGTAGTGCTTTCTTGAAGAAACATTTTTTCTCTCTGACTTTCTTTTCAATCTTGCTTTATTTGGCTTAAAATTCTGATTTTCG
>WSXT02008315.1:0-14753 GCA_011762715.2 Neuroterus valhalla | reverse complement strand
GACTAGTTATAGAAAAGTTATAGAAAGATCGTAGATCGTACACCTTTCTCATTTCACAAGTCTCGTGGGGGGCGTGAGGACACCTCTATGACTGGTTATAGAAAGAACGTAGGTTGTACACCTTCCCCATTTCACAAGTCTCGTGGGGCGCGTGAAGGCCCCTATGGCTGGTTATAGAAATAATGTAGGTCACACACCTGCCTCATTTCCCAAGTCTCGTGGGGGGCGTGAGGACACCGCTATGACTAGTTATAGAAAAGTTATAGAAAGATCGTAGATCGTACACCTTTCTCATTTCACAAGTCTCGTGGGGGGCGTGAAGGCCCCTATGGCTGGTTATAGAAATACTGTAGGTCGCACACCTTCCCCATTTCCCAAGTCTCGTGGGGGGCGTGGAGGCATCCTATGACTGGTTTTAGAAATAATGTAGGACGCATATCTTAACCATTAGTCCCCTCAGGTTTTGTGGAAACATATCTTTCTCCCATCCATTCTACACGTTCGTACCTACCCTCCCAAGAATTTTCTGGGTTCATCATTTCTGCGATTTTCAATATCTAACGTCCATCCAGGCTTCCAGGAATTTTCCGTAAAATTCAAGTCGCAGGGCTAGAGATTTTGCAGCATATCTGTGATTTTCCATATTTGTCGTCTATTTTTTCAAAAACCATCAGTCGTAGGGTAAAAACATATGAATCATAAAATATGTATTTTCGAAGGATCTACAACTTTTTCTGAAATTTTTTGATAAATTTCCACTTTTTACTGAGATAAACGTAAAGAAGCATAATTCTTATACGTTTTTCATGGTTTTTTCTATAAAAATCAGATTTGCAGTTATTTTCACTATCATATTCTTGATCAGCGCATCAAAAGACGTGGGTATACAAAGTTTCAAAAAAATCGGAGGTAAGCGCGTTTCGGAACTTCATCCAACTTTTATTGTGTGCAATATTCAACGTTTGAGTTTATAGTTGTTTAACTTTTATTGTTCAACTTTCAAAACGATACCTACTGGTTAAGTATATGTTGATAAATAATGGTTATATGAATAAGGAGAAGATAATGCACATCTTGAATGAAATAGCCCGTGTGAAAACAATATCAGGAAACTCAGGGGCGCAACAACCTATAGAAGGCAGTGGGTGTCTAAGGCGCACCATCCCCAAAAATGATTTTTATTAGTGGTACAGAGATCCATTATACGAACAAACGTATCAAAGACCGATTTGATCCGTTCATTTTTTGTTGAGTTATCATGTTCACAGACGGACGAACATACAGACAGACACCACCGCCAAAACATGATTTTCGGCTTCAGGGGGTCCTCAAACGTAGAGATCCGTTGAAAATTAAAGATGTGGAATTTCGGGTGATGCTTATACTATCCCAATCATAAATGATGAGAATATAATAAAATTTTCGATATGTGCTGTACGGTGAAAGTTTGAATTCTTCATTTCTAAGAAATTCGAAATTTCGTTATGATAATTTCATATGGCACTCAAAAAGCAACGTTTTTCTTCCCCTTACTTTATTCTATATCGATCGTTCTTTCATGTGGAATCTACATTTTCTTTTGTATTTTTGAATGTCTTAAATTCTATTACTCTGACACTTTCCTCTTTATTGAAAAAAGTTATAAGTATAGCTGGCTAACGAACTCATCCTTTCTTTTGGACCAATCAACAAGCGTATCAAAGGCCGATTGGATCCATCCATTTTTTCGTGAGTTATCGTGTTTACGGACGGACGGACGGACGGACATACGGACATACAGATTAACAGACACTATCGCCCAAACTTGATTTTCGGCTTCAGGGGGTCTCGAAACGTGGAGATCCGTTGAAAATTAAAGATGTGTAAATTTCAGATGATTCTAATACTTTCTCGATCATAAATTATAAGAATGTAAAAAGAAACCTATCGGTGCTTTCAAAATTACCATTCAGAACCTGTAACAAAAGATATTGAATAATTTATTTCGTAAATTTATTCGGAACACATGTTATTTTCAATAATTAATTCATCGAGTTTGAGGTTCTGAAGGGTCACGAAAATTAAACCATAGCTCAAGTAAGCTCTAACACGCGTTCTATCAAAATGACAAGTAATTCTTAATTTTATTAGTCTTATCAACCATACTCCCTTAAATAGCTATATTTATATTTTGGTTATAATAGTTAAATGTTTTACAGCTATTTACAGATAAAAACAAAAGAAATGTATCTTTCCTTCCACAAAAAAATATTAATTGATACAATATTATTATAATATTTCACTTCTATTACACTTTAGCTCTTTAGCGCCAATCAAAACATTGCATCTACTACACGCGTACTATATGTATATAAAGGCGCAAACACTATTGCCACTCTTATAATCTTCTCACACATAAATTCTGGTAGGCAATCCAGTGCCGAGAGAAGAGGCTTCTTAAACTATAATAAAATATAACTTTTCTTTTTTTTTAAATTTTTTCCTAAAATATGTTAAATTATGCGTCTAATAATTTGGACACCCAGACGAATTGCCAGTCGGTGTCCGTAGCCAATCGTCTGGGTGTCCTGACACCTCGGACACTGGGGTTGTTGCGCCCCTGAAGAAACTGCAGAATTTTCTTGAAGAATTCACGTTATCTCAAATGAAGCAGAGATTCTCTTTCTTCCTTTCCTCATGTTAATGAAAAAAACTCGAACAGAATCAGTGACTCTAAAATATATTGTTAAATCATTAATCAGTCTTTAAAACAATTTTGTCTAATGAAGGCACTTCGAAAAGCATTATTATTGACCACACATCAAATACATTATCCGCCATAAATAAAGAAATATAACTGACATCATTGACTTGGAAGTTTTTCATGTCATAAAATATGAACTTCTATTATCTCTAGATGCAAATCATTTCATTATCCGAGACAAATCAGGAGCCATATTGATCAAATTTAAGTTATGATCTTCCTCACGCGCGCCTTTTATTGCGTCAGGAACTGGATGTTTCGCCATTGAGCAAAATAAGTTACGTCATGCAGAATGGGGAGGTTGGTGGGCTGGATGTTCCCTGAGACCCTTCTAATTTTAGGGGAGAATAAAACTGGCGCCTACGGAAATCTGACGAAAGTCGGAAATAATTTATTTTTAGACAATAGGGCTTTTATTGGAAAATAACTCAATGTGCATTCCATATTCGGTATTACAATTTGAATTTTTTTCGAATTTTTATGCAAAACGCCCGAAAATTTGTTCGAATCCACAAAAATATTATTTAGAGGTGGCGCAAGTCCATTAAAGTTTAACACGTATTTCCCATATGAAAAAAGACGTTTTTGTAAATTTTATTCAGAATTATCAACATTAGGTGAATCCAGTTCGAAATTCACAATTTCTCTTCACAATTAGTCACAGAATGCGAATAAAATATTACTTTTCAAATATCACCGCCATAAGTCTGTTTTATAGGGTCCCGAAAACCCCCATAAGTGAAAAAATGTGTTTTTCAAGTTGTTGGCGCTAATTATGATTTTTTTGCGGGTTTTTAGCGCAGATTGTTTCCAATACATGAAATACTAATTTATACTGATAATTATATATTTATTTAAATTGTTTAAACAATTTATTATTGTTTTAAGAAACTTACTCTTAGAAAAGGAATAGAAAGTCGAGGTTTTTTCTGAATTTTTCAACTTATTTTCAGCGTCTCAGTTAGAGCTAGATAAAAATCAAATAGAGTTAACAAAAACCATCCTTTAAACAATATGTCATTGATTATAACAATATTCTCTTAGAATAATGCTACAAAGTTGCGGTTTTTCCTGCAATTTTCAATTTTTTTTCACTTTCAATTTAAAGTGAGTAATTATTTTATTTAATTCAGGAAAAATAATTGTTCAAACAAATTATTATAGTTTATAGCTATCTTCTTATAGATTAGAACTGCAAAGTTGAGGTTTTTTTCTGAAATTTTCAACTTTTTGTCCACTCTTCAATTGCAGTGAGTATTTATTTTATTTGATTCAGGAAAAATAATTGTTCAAACAAATTATTATTGTTTATAGCTAT
Organism: Neuroterus valhalla; assembly: GCA_011762715.2. Classification (NCBI taxonomy): domain Eukaryota; kingdom Metazoa; phylum Arthropoda; class Insecta; order Hymenoptera; family Cynipidae; genus Neuroterus; species Neuroterus valhalla. The sequence goes on along the minus strand of WSXT02008315.1, from coordinate 10,692 downwards.
CTTCTTCTAGAATAATACTAGAAAGTTGCGGTTTTTCCTGAAATGCTTAACTGTTTATCACTTTTCAATTAGGGTGAAGTGATAATTAATTCAAGTAAAAAAAATAATTGTTTGAACAATTCATTATTTTTGCTAATAATATTCTCTTTGCTTCATAATAGAAACTTGCGTTTTTTTTCTGAAATTTCTAACTTTTTGCCCACTTTTCACTTGAAGTGAGTTTATATTTAATTTAATTCAACAAAAATAATTATTCAAACAAACTCTTATTGTTTATGGTTATTTTCTCTTAGATTAGTGCTAAAAAGTTACTGTTTTTTCTAAACTCTTAAGCTTTTTGTCCACTTTTCACTTATGAAGGTAGTTATTAATGCGAGTTTACAAACATGCTTATTTAAACAATTTATTATTGTTTATAATCTGTTTCTCTTAGATAAGTGCTAGAAAGTTGTGTTTTTCCGAAATATTTAACTTTGCTATAACTTTACTTTTAACTTGCTTTTAATTAGTACATTCTTTGTTTTTGTCTCTTTTGTATAATAGCTTCTTTCTTTTATTGAATTTTTTTGAACATTGGCAAGGAACAAAAATAATTTACTTAAGACAATACAATACTATTGAAAATATGATTTTCTCTAATATTTATTTATTATTTGTTCACAACTAAAAAGGTACAGCAATGTTAAATATTTCAGAAAAAACCGCAACTTTACAGCACTAATCTAAGAGAAGATAGCTATTAACAATAATAATTTGTTCAAACAATTATTTTTGTTAAATTTATTAAATACCAACACACTTCAAGTAAAAAGCGGGCAAAAAGTTCAAAATTTCAGAAAAAACCGCAACTATGTAGTATGAATCTTGAAGAAAATAGCTATAAACAATAGAAGTTTGTTTAAAGAAATATTTTTCCTGAATTAAATAAAATAATTACTCACTTCAAGTGAAAAGTTGATAAAAAGTTCAAAATTTCGGAAAAAACTGCAACTTTGTAGCATATTATTTTAAGAGAATATTGTTATAATCAATTACAAATTCTTTAAACAAATATTTTTGTTAACTTCAATTGATTATCACCTAGCTCTAACTGAAACGTTGAAAATAAGTTGAAAAATTCAGAAAAAACCTTGACTTTCTAAACCTTTTCTAAGAGAAAGTTGCTTAAAAACAATAATAAATTGTTCAGTATGAAGTAGTATTTTATGTATTTGAAACAATATGCGTTAAAAAACGCAAAAAATCATAATTACCGCCAAAAACTCGAAAAACCCCTTTTTTCACTCATGGGGTTTTTTTGGGACCCTGTAAAACAGACTTATGGGGGTGATATTTAAAAAGTGATATTTTATTAGCATTCTGTGACTAATTGTGAAGAGAATTTGTGAATTTCGAACTCGATTCAACAAATATCGACAATTCTGAATAAAATTTACAAAAACGTCTTTTCTTCTTATAGGAAATACGTGTTAAACTTTCATGGTGCTTGCGTCACCACTAAATTTTTTTTTTCACATGCGTTTATTTTTTGTAGATTCGAACAAATTTTCGGGCGTTTTGTATAAAAATTCGAAAAAAAATTTTCTAATGCATTTTTGGACCTCCCTAATGTACACTAGATACAGTCAATCTCAAAATTCGATAATCTTCATTATGATTTATAAAATGGACCAAAATATATCTATTAATAATTGCTGCGTATTTTAAAGGAGGCTTTCTGAGGATTTTCCTCAATTCCATTTGGGTAGCTTGTATTGAAAAAATACTAAAACTCTTAATAACTTATGATGGATGAACAATTTCAACCTGGATTTTTTTTTTCTGAAGCACACTTATGAGCCTTCTTTAAAATACGCAGCAATTGTTAATAGATATATTTTAGTCGATTTTATTCAACATTATAGAGATTATCGAATTTAGAGATTTACTGTAACTAGAGTTATCACATGACCACTTCTTATTGATATAGTTGAACGTTAAGTATAATGAAACGTCTGTTTGGCACGTTTGATTTTTTTCTCAAATATTGCAACTGTATTGATTCTGTTTCAGCTAGGGCTCTAAAGCTCTGTTCTCAGCTACATCCTAAATTGAAAAAATTATAAGAATTGCACTATTTAAGAAAATGGATACTAAGATTTTGAATCATTTCTGAAAATGTCAACATAATATTTTAATGTTTCAAAATATAGAGCAGAAGAATATAAACCATTTTATTGGTCACGTGACGGACTGCCACATGTCCCTAACGGCCAACGCCTTAATACATGCAGTTTTTTTTATAGAGTACAAAGAGTACATATACCGTTAATTGAGGCTTAGGGGTGCGTCTGGGGAAAACCGTGTCACCCGGAACTATATTATTTTGAACTAATTATCTCTTCCTTTGAATCCATAATTCAAATTCGGTCAAACACTTTCGAATATACGTATTGAAATTTTAGAATATTTATAAAAATAAAAAACGTAGAAAAAGAGGAAAGATAAAAGAGGAACCAACCTCCAAATCCCCTCCTTTCCTATTTTTCTATCTTCCGTCCTTTTTTTTCATCATAAAACAAAAATATTCGAAATATCTACGTTTTGGTGTTTGCCCAACACCCTTATCAAGTTAAGGTATCTCTCATAAGGTCCATTTCCAGTTTGTCGTTGCGGTTGGTATCATGGAAAATTCCGCGATACTAGCCCTAGCGCTATATTTTGACATGAAATTTTTTTAGGCTCCAAAAATATTGTTCTACTTATAGAAGTAATGAAAACCCACACGTTTCATATCATCAACTTCCGGTGTGAATTCAAACATATCCCTTCTCCATGATATGCGATAGAAATTTTAGGGAATTTTTAGTCGAAATAAAATTACACAATCTAGAATCACATTACGTCACTGGTATGAACAATACATCTCCAAATTGTTTAATTACAGATATACTCTCTAATTTTTGAATTTAAACCAAACCGACTTGGACATCCTGAAAACCAATCGGGAAAAGGCAGGAGTTTAGAATCGTAAAAAAAGGTCAACTCGTAGCTATGTAGTTCTTCAATTAAAATATGTTATTACCTCTTCATAGATGACAGGTATCTTTAGACTCAAGTACAGGAAATAATTTCCGGATTTTAATTTCCAATTACCATAATGGAATCCATATAGCTGTTATGAAGTGACAATTTTTCACCGTTAAAGTATCCCCCGAGTTACAGCAATAAAGGAAATTTCATGCAAATCTAACTTTCCTTTAAATTATCCCTAAACTAATGTTCAATTTGATTTCTCGTCTTTCACAAAAAAAACTGATCAGCCTATTTTTAGAAAATATCAGTCCGTATAAGTACAGCTTTGTGCGACCTCAGCATCTTTGGATAATTTCCGTTGGTTATAAACAGTTGATTGGTTTTTTTATTGCGATATAATTTTCAAGGACTTCCAAGTGCATATTGTGACGATAGTGATCGTAGTACGCGTAGCTAATGCTGCGACAACATACATAGCTGAGAAATGAATCACACACCCATTGTTTGTTCGGAAATATTGACTTCAATCTTATGCTTGGAATTGAAATAGAAATTGACATCAATGATTAATTTAATGGGAATTCAAGCTTATCTTTTTAACGATACTTCTGCTAGTCCTATTAAAAAAATTATGCTGCTCAATTTTTCTAAAATATTCCTTCTTCATTTCGGATTGTGAAGTAAATTGATTTTTCGTTTTTTCTTCAAAATAGCATGAATAGATTCCATTTCAATTTTTTTTAAAGTTTGATTAGGCTTCGCAAAAATTAATAATTAAAATTTTCCAAATTTGTATATTTTCAGGAAACTTAAGGAAACTAGTTTGCATTTTTTCTTAGTTCGTTCAGAATTTCCAATTTTAGAATTTATAATAATAATTTCAGTTGTCATTATTTTTAGGTTGAATCTAAAAAGTAAAAAACTGGAGGAAATCGTTCAACGTTTGAAAGTCAATATGTTTTGTAAATTAACCTTTTGCAAATAATTGTTTTCGTTTCCTTTTTTTCAAAACTTTTCTATATTGATGTTAATGAGTGTCATTGCAAATAATGAAATTCTAGTCAGTTCTTATTTTTCGGAGTCATCACTTAGTTAGATTTAGGAAAAAATGGAATTTATGCTTATACCTGGAAGAGAGATGCCTAAGAATGTAGGGGAATGTCGTCAGGGTTGGGACACTTTTAGACTTTCCTCTGTAGCTTTTGATTAAATTTGAAATTGGTCGTAATTTCTGTCTTATACGAAAGTAGAGTCGATAACAAAAAAGTTTTTCATTAGACAAAGCAACGCGCACTACTAAGAAGAAAATTATTACCAAATGAAAAAACAAAAAATGTAGTCAGAGTTGGGACTTGTGGTCAGGATTGGTACAGTGGTAAAAATCTGCGGAATTTGTGCCAAAATTTTTTTTTTTTCGAATATGGGATTATATTGTTTATTTATTCAATAATACGGACTTTTGACGTAGAAACATCAGTCAGATTCTATTTTGACACGAATTTCAATTTTGAATTGTAGTTTTTCTTTATGTTATGATATGATCATTTTATTTTCATTATTTTTTGAATATCATTACTTTACTAAATTTATCTTCGTTTTTTGGAGGCAATTCTATTTTTTTTATTTTCAATTTTAAAATTCATTGAATTTTATTCATGGAAAATTATTTCAATAAGAAAAATATATTAATTTCATGTTTAACGGACAGCATTGACATGTTTTCCCTCGAAGTTTTAAGGCAATCATGACGAACTAGACAAAACTTTTCAGGGTGTCCAAAATTAAACAACAACACAGTACTTTGATCAAGCAACCTCTGACACGAGCGATGCACGAAGAGTTAAAGGTTTCCGAAAGGAGTAATACCACGCTATACAGATGGCGCAAAGTGTCTTTTTCAAAATATAGGAGTGTCCTAACCCTGACAGCGTCCCAACCCTGACGACAATCCCCTATATGAATGGAAAATGATTATTTGCAATATAAAATTTGATTAATTTTTTTTATTCAAGTAACTCCAGAAGTGAAATCAATGGCTAACATTATATTATGATATTTTGAATTTAATGTATTACTAGTGTATTATTTAATTTTTTTGAGGCCTATACCGTCATTTCAGTGTTGATACATCCAATTCTACTGATTGCCGACTAGTTTCGACTTGATGGAAGCTGACTGTTGAATAATTTAACAGGCGATACACAGTAGTATAAAAATAAAAAGTTTAAAAGTGTGATGTCGATTATTTTACGTAAATCAGGAATTATTTATTCCTCTCAAAGTAAGATAGGTTACTCTTTCATCTACAGTTTCTAACTGATTAATATATAACACGCAACAGATTTGAAGCTTGGAAAACTATCTTCTTTTTTTAATAACAACTAATTGTAGTTTTAAATTACCACAGACTATTAAATTAGGACTTCTAAAATAGTAAAAAATTCTTGATTTTTAGAGTGCTCAAATGATTTTCACTTTTTGCTTCTGCTAGTTTAATTGCATTAGAAAAACCTTTTGTAACTAAATAGAAGTGTACTGAGCGCGAATGCATGTACATATTTGATCAACGTTATATTTTCTACAAAAACATGCAGTGGGGCCTGTCTTCTGAATCTCTCCCCCATACACTGTTAAAACTGTCTCAATTTTACAAAAGATTTTCAAAAGTTTCATGCTGTTACTGTTACTTAAAATAGAAAATCAATTACTTTTTTCAAATTACATAATTTACAAAATACTGTTAAAATTTGGCAAAGTTATAAAAAATTCCGGGAAATTCAGTCACAAGTTTCGTAAATTTGAAACATGATTAGAATGTAAGTGCATTGCTAATATCTCCCGAAGTATTTAACATTCTTCAATGTTCTTGGCTTCATTTCGAACATAAATCTCCATGGAATTTTAGCAATAATCAACAATATTTTTTAAAATATATAATTGAATTGCTTGATTTTCCAATTATAATATGAAGAACAAATCAAAAACTTTCCGTCGTGTGGTTTACAAATTTCAATCCAACCAACGTAATGTATCAAAAAAATATCGAATATTCGTCAATTTCATTTTTAGAAATAATAAATTCGAAATTGATTTTTCATCTAAAAATGAAGAATTTCTTCATGTTTTGTAGTTAGAGTACCCACATTATTTTAATATCAATTTCGTTCCAATTTTCATTATAAATCTCTATAATAAAATCAAAAATATCTGGCGAACTTGTTCCTGAAGTTTGTTAAATTTCCCTTTTTCTAAAATAGCAAAGTTGAGTTACAAATAGCGTAAACTGCGGGCTGAAATAGAAAGACAGATTGATGTGCCAAATTCTGCGTTTTGGTTCATGTAAGTAGCAATTTCTCTTAATGTAGAAGTCGATTATTACAGATACATTGGTTATATAGTGTTGAGCTAATATTATCGAAGGTGATAGACAAATCTTATTGTCCGAGAAATATAATTGTATCTATCATTTCATTCATAAAACATAAGTTTTTTCGATTTGAACGGAAAACGAGAACTATTTGTTAGTGATCTATCAATTTTTTCATCTTGAAAGCATCAAGTTAAAATTCTTTATATATTGCTAAAATTTTTTTTCTCAAGTACACTCAAAGCGCAATAAAGCTGATACAGGCTCGAAAATGTTTTGAGATAATTTGTTCAATTTTTAACAATTAATTTAGTTTTTCGAGGTCTATGAATATCAGGTTTTGTCCTAGAAAAGAAAGAAAAATGAATATAAATATATGTTTCAAATTTCACGCCAGTAATAATAAGGGACCTTAAATTAATTTTTCAAGTGCCAGTCTGTCTTTGATTTATAATTTTTTTCCGAATCTAGAATTTCCGAATCCTACCTAGAAGAGAATTTCTTTTATCGGACGATCGCCATCATTTCGATTAATTTAGACGATCCACTCCCAATAGCTTGAGGAGGAATGCAATATAAATTGGAATTTACAATCTTACTGCTGCGTGACAGCCTACTCGTTTAATCTCCCTGGTAATAGAAAATTGTGCAGTTGATGTGAGAAATGGAAAATTTTCAGATTTTATAGTTGAAATCATTTTCTTCTTCTCTCTTGGTGTGATATCTTAAACTTCTGAATAATTCAAGATTCAGATTTCTTCAAGAAATCAATTTGACAATTAAAATTAAAGCATCATTCAAACGAATTAATATAAATTTCAAAAGTGAGCTCAATGTCGTAATGATTTTCAATATTCAATTATTCGAATTCAAAGGAGTTTTGGTCGTGCTTAAATTTTATTGACCTTGAAAAATAAAGACGTAAAATAATGGAAAACTTTTCACGAATCAAGTGGTTCGATTTCTGAAATTGTATATAATTTAATAGATCAGGTGCAATATCGCACGATTGTTTGCTGTTAAATACCAGTTCTTTTAACAATTTTGACCATATACAATACTTGAACTTGAAATCTTGGAAAAGTAGAAGTAACTATTTAATAACTGAGAAAGTGGAGGAGGAACTATTCCCAAAGTATTGGGTATTCCTTGTTTCAAAAGTTTAGAGAAGGACACTGAATTTCATAGGCTGAAGATATAATAAACAAAAATAATTTCTCCATATTAGGGTGAGATCTATTTTGACTCTCGCTTTCGAACTGTATCGTTACAGTTTTCAGGTTTCGAGAAACAAGAGACAAGTTTTTTAGGATCAGTTCAAGTTTAAGAATTCGACAAACTTAACTTGCTGTTCTACTGATCCCTTATAACTTGTATACCAGAGGTTTCCAACGCATGAGCAACGGTGTAAATAACTGTCACTCGTCAATCCCCTCTCTTATCACCTTAGATGCGTTCATGTGGTAAGCGCGATGTGGGAAGGAGTCCTCGGCAGCCGAGCTGTGTGAACATTGCGCGCAAGGAGGCGTGGTCAGGCGTAGTTAGACGAAGCCCGTGGCGAAACGAGAACAGAATTCTCAATGAAGCACTCAGAGAAGTGGAAGAAAGGAGAAGCGCGCCAACCTTGCGTTGGACACCCCTGTTGTATACAATTCGAAAATACATAGTTCATCGGTATTCAATTGTCGTGGAATTTTTTATTGATAATTGTATATTTACACGCAGAGAAAATAAAAAAAAATTCTCAAAGACTTTAGTTAATTGATAGTTTAAAGAACTGTTACAGTAATTCCCTGCTGATTTCGAAAATCCTCGCTTTGACACTTGTAATTTTTCTCTCGTGTGGTAACCCAAACTGCCAGATAAATTGAGAGTCTGCGTATTTGTTAGTGTATTTCTTCAATTTTGTGGGAAATTTGTTTCTAGTTTTACAGAAATAAAAATCACTATGAAGTTCAGATGCGTAATCGTAGAAGCTTTGAAGATTAGAGTACGAAATGTTGCAGAGTTTTGAGAACAAAAATAAAAGGTAATTACGGAACCATATATGTACACATGGATGCCTTCCCATAAAATTGATTTTTATAATTTAAACAACGAATTATGTGAGAGTGTCAAGTTTTTTTCCGTGGTCCTTCAGGCACAATTAAGAAACATAAATGGTGCTACTTCAAAGATGAGTGTAACATAGAAGATTATAACCATGTTTTCTGATTGATGCCATGTTTTTTGTATTTTGAACTCTTAAACATTTGAGAATGAAAACTAGGTAAATCCTTTTTTGTTTTCCTCTCTCACGCTCTGAATATTTTTTGTTAAAATATCTCCAATTATTGAATGTATAGCTCATGAGAACCACTTGCTTCAAAAATGTTCTCAGAAGGTAGTAGATTTTTAATTCTGTATTATTTTTCAAACACATTTGTCACAAAACAAAATTTAGGTGTTTTTTTGAAACAGATTTACAAGCAAGATTTCCACAAAACATGTATAATAATAAACGTTTATGTTTTCACTGAATGTAGGTTGGTAAACAACAACCGTTGATGCAACTTAGATTTAGACTAAGCTGGGTTATATAAACATAACCTCTCTTAATCTGTCAAACGAAATTCAGGATTGTAAGAAATCAAACAGTTTCCAAATGAGAAGAATATTTTTCCGATTTCAATTATCAAAATCATATTAATTGTTTATTTCGGTGATTTTATGACTAAAACAAAATATTTTATCCCAAAAAGAATCCGCTCTCATTACTTTTCTGCAAAACTTTTTCGGAGAGGCACAGTTGAATGTCAGGCTGCCCCTGACGAGCTGAAAGTAAGGTTACACCAATGGATGTTACGTCGATGGGAAACAACGTAAAATTGTTTCTCGAAGTTTTAAATTAAATTAGATTGAAGATTTCTCTTGCGATTCGTTTTCCCCTGTTCTGACATATTATTATCCCTTATTCATGAGATTTTGTCGATAAATATAGAATTTATTGTTAATCACGTCGATGGATACTGGTAAAAATACGAAAGGTTTTCGTAGACTTTTTTTTAATCTCTTCAATTCTGCGCCGAAACTGGTCCCAAAAAGATAAGCCTAGTTGTCAGATGATCGCTGTTTATGCATCGACGTAACCTAAAGCCATTTTTGGGCACATAATATTTTTTCAATTTGAGTCACAATAATTTAATTTAATTTCTACTATAGCACTTGTTGTAAGGTACTAAAATTTAAATCTTTAGAGTTTGACACCAATACAACCAATAGTTTCAGTCACACAACCCTTGGGCACGAATGTGCCCTGTCTGTGGAGAATTATCCATATACTTGTAAAATTAAATAGTAAAATGTGACCTTGACCTAGAAGATGCGTACCTGTCTAGCCTGACGTCAGCCTTGGACAGTGGTGGGGGGAGGGTTATTGTTTGATAAGGTTTGCATGCACGTCAGGTAGTTTACTTCTGAAGGTATTTACCAATGGAAAACTAGAAATATACAAACACATGCATAATGCCATAATACTGATGAAATGACTGAGACCGAACAGCGCAAAGTGACTTGTCGATTTCGCGGGTATGTTGGGGGCTCGCCATCGTCATAACATATGTAGTGACGTACAAAGCTTCTTTCGTTGAATCCTCTATCTGATGAAACAATAGAAAGTATAGTCTCTCAAGAAAGCTGCGAACAAAGAAACTGATTTCCACTAAGAATATATCAATTTTCATTCGGATTTTATGACAAAAAATATGCTCGCTTCGCGGGCACATTTTCATGGGGCGCTTCGCGCGCGGCTCACCAGTTTGAGCGCATCTACGGCGCGCATCATTCAGACCTCGCGCTTCGCGCTCGGCTTCATACGTGTTCGATTCAGTTTACAATGTGATGCATACACAGAATTGCAAATATTGCAAAACTGCTGGGAACCTCCACTTCTATGAAGTTTTTTTTTTCATTTATGATAAAAAATTTTTTATATTAAGTTTACTAAAGGCTCTACTAGCCTTAAGGGACATATTCTCATTACAATACTCGTCGCCACTGATATTTACATCTCGCATAATTTGGCTAGCAAATTGAATTTTTCATTATTAAAAGAGCGTTGTCACGATTAAAAAAAAAATATACGCCGTATTGGAAAAAATTTCTTGTAAAACTTGTAAAACTTTTTAAGATAACAATTTTTCTATGAATTATCTCTTCTTGTCTCTTATTGTTTGGCTTGAAGATGGAATTTTCATTTTTGTAAGTGTGTTATCACGATGAAAACGAAAACTATTTGTACTATTGAAAAATAATCGACAATGATTTTGTAG
>WSXT02008304.1:0-14753 GCA_011762715.2 Neuroterus valhalla | reverse complement strand
CCATCCATCCATCCATCCATCCATCCATCCATCTATCTATCTATCTATCTATCTATCTATCTATCTATCTATCTATCATAAACTATCGACCGATAAACTTATTAAACACAATTGCAAAAATCTTCGAAAGTATTTAATAGAAAAGCTTCGACTTTGGTGTGGAAATTCCATTGCTGATGAGCAGCACGGGTTTCTATACGGTAGGTTGTCTTGCACTAATCTTACTATGTACACTCAATTTATTGCGGAGGCACTAGAAGGTAAGTGAATGTAATTTGACCTGACGTTTCTCGTGCTTTCGACAACATGAATCACATGAGGTTTATTCAGAAACTAGAGCAGGAGTGTCCAACCTTTTTTTCGTCGGAACCAGAGTTGTGGCTCCAAATTCGAATCAAGAGCCACTTCTTGAAAAAGAATAATTATAACGCCATTTTCGATTGTTCTATCAAATATGAACATATTTCTCTATATTTAATATATAATGCGATTGTTGGCATACTTTATTTTTTGTCAGTTTACTTAAATCCGGCTTGTCTTGGCAAATTTCACAACGCAATTCTAGAAAATGTATTTTCACAAGCACATGTCGAACTGAAGAGCAGGGGTCTGCCATCGAATCGTTGCTTTCCCATTTCTGTTGAAAGACGATTATTTTTATACTTCCAAATTCCACAATTTTGTTGGAAAATTGTATTTCTTGGTTGAAAATTAATATCTAGTCAAAATGTTACCTATCTCAGTTGCCAATTTTTCAAAAAATGCATTATTTTGTTTAAAAATGTAACGACTTGTTTAGAAGTTACTTTTTCTCATATTGAAAGTTTTTTTTTTTTTTTTTTGTTATTGGCAATTTTTTCAACTGAACATTTAACTTATTCGAATTAGAAATTTCATAGTTGTAGTTGAAAATTAATTCAATTAGTTGAAAACTCTCTTGTTTGGTTTGAAATCGGTTTTTCAAACTAAAACAGTTACTACTCCATTCTTGGTTGAAAAAAAAATTATTTTTCCAGTTCGAGATTATATTATCTTGTCGAAACATTGTATTTTGTTATCGCTGATTGATTTTTGTCAACTGTCGGTTGAATTGTTCCAATTAGTGTGAAGAAATCATATGCTTCTGTGAAAAATTTTAGTATTCTTTCAAAATTAATAAATTTCGCAATGTTTGGTCTGTTGTGTTAACAAATGTTTAGAATGAACGTCATGAATTAAAATAAATCTTTGCGTTTTGCGACAAACATGAATATGTTACTTTTAGTTGACCGAGAAACACCGGGAATGAGCGGAAATTTGATACCGTGTACCAAATCGACACCCTGAACCTAATCTGGGAATCTAAAAAAAAGACATAGATGAGGGAGAGATTCATTTTTGTACAGTTCCGAAAAATTGTGCTCCTTCGTGGCAAAAGTAATAAATCGGGGAAACTTCGAAATGAAACAGACATTGAATTCTGATAAAATTAGAATATATCGTTCGATTCTTATTTGATATTCAAATTAACAATTGGGCGAAAGGCGATCAGCGCCGCAGTTTCACATTTCTTCCACATAGAAAAGTTGGGAACTATAATTATAATAATCTTGACAGCCTCTTGCTGAAGAGCAAGCGCCACTGCCAATCATGGCCGGAGCCACAAGTTGCTCAATTGCTCTCAGGTTGGACACCTCTGAACTAGAGGCTCTTGGTTTTCATGGAAATTTACTTAAATGGTTCAATATTTATGTGAACGGTTAGCGGCTTGCTTTTAAGTTCAACGATCCGTACTCCCGCGAATTTACTGCATCTCCTGGCGTGCCTCAGGGATCACATATGGGTCCGCTGTCGTTAATATTTATGTTCATGATATTAAACGCATATTCATGGTTGTTATGGCTTAAATTTTTGCTGGAGATTTGAAAATTCACTCCATAATCACCTTCCTTGAGGTACCTTTTGGGGTTCAACGTCCTAAAAACCGTTCAAGTAATGCGTGACCTCGGGATTCATTAAAACTCATTCTGTTTATTTCAAACAAGCACACTTTATACGCTTATTGTATATCACGTTCGGTAGACCTATTCTAATTTATTGCTCACAAGTTTGGTCTCCACATAACGCCTCGCATATAAAGAAATTGGAAAGAGTGCTACAGTTTTAAATATCGTCTTTCAACAGTCGCATCGTGAAGCGCAAGATATTCTCTTTCTGCACAAGATAGTCAATGGTAGTTTAATATGCCCTCAAGATCCTCTACCAACCCATCTAATGCACTTTATGCATATACACCTATATCCAATTTTAGTAAACACTCGTCAATGTCTAGAATTTTCAGAATCGCGAATGAATATGAGAAGAAAGGATGTGGAAAACAAATTTATGGAAGAAAAGTTATTGAGATACATTCATACGTAGCTGCCATACTGTCTCTTTAGTCACTCTTAGTCACTTTCCTTAATTTAAATTATTTCAAATCATGATTTTTTTTGGTTTCTAGTTCCAATCGTGGAGCATCACAATTGATTAAAAGTACCATTTTTCTGCAACGAAATATTCCAAGAATGTGAAAGTCTTCTTTTCCTTCACATCGATACAGATATTTGTAACCGTTTCAGGAAAAACTCTACCTCCAGATTTATCGCCGCTGCACAACAATGAAATAAATTTCTGATAATTAACTTTTATAATACTGATTGCTTTTCCAACATATTCCATCACGTAAATGTATTTGATTATTTGATTTTATTAGGAATAAATATTTCCAAATGCAAATGTAAATAATGATTTCACATTATTTAAGTGCATAATGGAAATGAGAAAAACTAGCTTTTTACAATGTAAAAATAGATAGAATACAAATATTATATCATAATTATCTGCACTCTCCGAATTTCCATTGAAGATGTGCAAAAATTTGCTATAATTGAGGGAAATTGTGTTTCTTCAACAACTCAAACGTAACTTTTTTCAAGCACTTCCATATCCTCAATAACATCGTTGTATTTAGTTTTTTCCATCAAAACTAACTTTGCAAAGTGAATTTCTTGTCAAACTTATCATATGTGTTGCTTTTCTCAAATTTGTCGTCCCAAAATAGTTTAATTTTCGTTTTAGTACCTACAATCGGATCAAATAATACGTGTCAGAAAGTCTCCGAATCTCTATTTAACACGTTTAACAGTAATTTGTTTTCGGAATTATCGAAGAAAATTGTGTTTCAACAAAATTACAAAAGTTACTGTTGTTCAGCACTTCAATAGCGCTTTAAAATGGTTGTATTTATTTTATCATATTAGCAGTCGCTTTGTGAGGGTCATTTTCTACATTTTTTAAACTTTTGATGCAGAAAAACTCGAATACTTTGAATAAATTCTACAGTTTTGAATTGTTCTTCTGTTTTTGCGAATAAATAGCTCGAAGGAAGAGAAATGTGAAAATGCAGGATCAACGTGTAAGTAAACAGGTAATTATTATATCCCCCAGAAAATTGTGCCCAGAAAGCAATCCTTTTTCAAAGAAATATATATCCTAATTATTAAAAACTAAATTTCCATTGTAATGAAACGAGGAAAAGAATTACGATATACATTCACTTTGGAACCTTAATTGTTTCATTTTCCTTTCTAAAAGTTATCCGTCTGGGGAAAAAAAACAAGAAGTTCATTATCAAATTTCGAAATTATTATTTTTGTGATTCGCAAAGGAAATTTGCAAAAAGGGCTACGGCTTCAAAAATTCGAATTGAAAATAAAACTGTTGTGTTGAGTTTCAGTTTTCAAAGGACAGGCATAACTTTTTAATGAGACTAATGTGAAATTTCTTCTTAACTTTTAATTTTGTAAATTAAAATTTTGTACATTAGTCTGTCGTTGCCCTACTTCGCACCTTTACAATGTTTTCCATTTAGTAAAATGTATGTATGCATTAGTTAGTTATTAGATTTTGCGGAAAAGATAATCTGCGTCTACAGTCCGCTTGGCCATTTTGACAATCTCTCATAAGCAATTTGAATATTATGGCATATTAACTCAAACAGAAGGGACTAATTGTTATTCAATTTCATCTTCATGTATTGCCTCCTTCTTTTCTGTAATGAAAAATGAAAATATGATATGCCGAATACCTAATATTCGAACGAATCTTTGAAGAATGTTCTAGGTGTACAATCAAGTTCAAAATAACTTTATTTTCAACTTGATTTATAAAATTGACATCAATATTTGACGAAAAACGGCCCATTGAATATTGCCAGAAACTTGAGTCTAGAAATGTATTTCCAAATAATATTCAATTTCTAAGAGTTCATTCTCTCCCTCGAAAGGTTTTTTTCGAATTTATGAAATTCCAAATTTTAAAGGAAACAAAATCAAGTTTTCTTTCAACGTTCAAAATTGGAGCTAATACCGGGAAATCTAAATGTTTATCCAAATTTAGTCGTTGGATTTACAATTTTACTGAATATTATGTAGAAAGTTGCTTATGTCAAAAAATAATTGACTTGAAAGAATTCAATATAGAATTTCCATATAAAATCATTCCAAACAAGATTGTAACGAACAGAATTGTAAAGAGCCTAATTGTAAACAGAATAAGCTCTTGGAAATCAAAACAGGAATAAATAGACGACTTTCGCCGTAAGCTAAATGAAAGAGTGGACGTGTCAAGTGACACGTGGAAGGAACGAAGTTCCTTCCGTTGTGTAACAAATACTGAATATAAACGTTCCTCAAATAGTTATATAAAAGTAATGTGGGTATTTGAAACATGCGGTAGGAACGGAGTTTCGAATGCGTATATACGTAATATACGTAATTATTTGAGGAACGTTTATATTTAGTATTTGTTGAGCAACAGAAGGAACTTAGTTCCTTCCGCGTGTCACTTGACACGTGCACTTCTTTTCCTCGAGCTTCTGTACATTCAAAATCCTTCATAATTATCAGTACACCAAAGCTTGAATCGCAAAAATTGGACCACTTTTACTTCTATTACGAAACGATAATAGGAAATATCAAAAATAGTGGAAAAATTCGGATTTTTGAGATTCAAATTTTGTTGCAAAGCTGATAACAATAACATATCAGATGTGTAAAAATTGGTTGAAAATTTTGCGGAATGCAAAAAGCTACATTTGCGTGAAATCCATAGGTCGTAAACGATGCTCGTAAAAATTTGAACCAGCGTCATATATCTCTCCCTAAAATCTCAACGCTAGCACATTGACCAGGCAAGGTATCATATGTCAATGCTAGTGAGAGTATACTAGGATCGTATGTATGAAAGAGTTTTTATTCGGCCGCAGGCCCAGAATAAGCACTTACATGATTTGTTACATCTACAACTTTCACAGGATTTCTTACATGCTACTTATTAGACTACTAAATACAGTTACTTAAATCTACTGTTTACATTTTTCCCATTTTTATTATTTTTTTTTTTTTTGCCTTCGTGCTCTGATCGCTCGCTCGCCATAGTGTCTCATTGCCATCGCTCGCTTTTTCGCCACTCAATTTTATCTTTTCGCACGCTGTTTCTATATTCTTAATTTATTTCCTTAACCTAATCCTATACTATCTGTACAGTTTTTCCATCTATGCCAAGTTTTGCTTCTTTTCCTACTTAGCTTTCGCCATTTTTCTCCACCAATCCACCACCTCTTTTTCCCCATTTTCGTGCAGTACCCTTTTAACTGATAACCCTACCTCCACCATGTCCATGCACCCGCCCAACCAATGCTCTACTCTGGGGGTTTGCAGACCACACAGCACACAATTCCTCTCTTCCTCTTCCACCCAGTACCGATTCGCTTCTTCCATGTTTCCACACCTTGCTCCTGCTATTCCTTTCTGACTTCCTCTCTCTCCCTTCTCTATCAGGTACTTTGCCCTTCCTTCCACTCTTACAGCCTTATACTTTTCATTATACCTTGACTCCCATATTTTTTGCACCCTCCTTTGTTTCTGCCTCTCTCTGTCTTTCTCTTTTGCATGCACATGCACCCTTTTTCCTCAGACATCCCAATCCTCATGAAATACTCTTTTCTAGCTTCCAGTTCTCTACCTTTTACGCTTCCGCTTTCTTTTTCTTTCACGCGCTCCTTTACCAAAATTCGTTCTTCATTCTCTAATGCAATCTCTTCGAACCTGCACGCTCTCTCTCCTGTTCTTACCTGCATAGACTCTCTGTCAGCTTTTTCCAAGACCACATATCCTGGTGTGCATTTGGCCAGGCCAAAGGTCCATTTTATGTACCTCTCTTGGACCCCTTCTACCATTCCATACTGCTTCCATCCCCAAATCTCGACTCCATACAACATCACACTGGCAACCAACGCATCAAACAACAGCATTCTACTTCTAAAGTCATTAGCAAACAATCTCTCTCCTATTCCACATACCTGCCTTTTAGCTACTCTGGCCTTCCTCACTCTTTCCTTCTCATGTCCATCTACGCTACCATTCCTCTTAAACAAAAATCCCAGATACACGAACTCTTTAACCTCTTCTATTGTCATCTCTTACCACTTCCATCCTTCCTCCCTGTTCCTTCCTCCTCCTCTTCCTAATCTTAATATTTTTTACTTTTCCGGATTCAGATATAATTTCTTCTTTTCGAAGTACCATTCGAGCCTTTTCATCATTGACTTTAACGTCCCTTCCTCCTTTGCCAGAATTACTATGTCGTCCGCATATGCCAACGCCCAGAACCTTATCTTCCCTCCCTGTACCCCCCCCCCCCCCTTCAAGCCATATTCTGAATTCCTCGTCCATATACGATATCAATACTGCAAAAAGTGTTGGGCTTAAATGACACCCTTGCCTTAGGCCCTCCTCCAGCCAGAACGCTTCCGACTCTTCACCCCCTATTTTCACTCTTTCTTTCGTTTCTTGATATATTTCACTTACTCTGTCTATTATTCCTCTGCTCAAACCTCTTTCCTCCATTACCTTCCAGAGCACTTTCCTGTCTACTGACGGAAACGTCTCCTTTAGGTCTACAAAAAACGCGCACATTTTACCCCCTCCAGCTAACTCCCTGTCTACAACATGCTGCAGGACATATATGTTGTCCAGAGTGATCCTGCCTGCTCTAAAGCCCGCTTGTGTTTATGGCAAAATACCCTTGCTTTCCACCTCTTTTCTGAGTCTCTTAGCAAGCACCATTGCATAGATCTTGTATGCTGGATTGAGCAGCGTTATACCCCTATAGTTTTTCACCTTTTCTTTATCCCCTTTCTTGTGCAGAGGTATGATAAAACCTTCTCTCTACTCCTGCGGGTACCCTTCTCCTTTCCATACTTTCTGAATTAGTTCCATTAGTCTCCTTTTTGTCTCACCTTTACTGTACACCCGCGCTTCATTGTCTATCCCATCCCCGCCTGTTGCTTTTTCTTTCTTCAGTTCCCCAATCTGCATCTCTATTGCCTCTTCCCTTAAGTCCCCAGGCTTCTCCTTCCGATCTAATGTTGTTTAATTCTTCCTCCCATGATCTTTGTTTTTCTTCCTCTTTCTTTTCCCCGAGTTCTCTCATTTCCTTCCTTTTCCTCAAGTACACCTTTTCATTCCCTTTTTCCTTCCTCCACTTCTTGTAAGCTTTCTTTACTTCCTTCTTCTTCCTTTTGCACTCGCTATCCCACCATGGTCTGACTAAATACTTTTTCTTCTTCTCCATGCCCTTTTTCTTAATACATCTCCTTACTTTTTCACTGAGTTCCACCCACATCTCTTCCACTCCTTCTTTAACAAACTCTATCCCTCCTATTTTCTCTTTATGAATTCTAATAGCCTCCTCTGACCATGTAGATTTTTCCAATCCTTGATCTACTCTGTTTGGGTATCTTTTATGTTTCCGTTCAACAAGAACCAGCCCCTTTCATCTAATAGGTCTATAAAAATTACTCCCTGCCTATTTAATACCTGATCTTTTGATTCTCTGTTCGTTGTTTCTTCCTCTCTATACAAGTTTCCCTTCCTTCCGATTCTTGCGTCGAAATCTCCTCCTATTATCACATTGCCTTCTTCATATTCTTCGATGATTTCTTCTAAGTCCCTCTTAATCGCCCCCATTCCCTTCCCATTGTATACTGTGACCACCTTGTAAATTTTCTTATTCATCCTTACTTTTCTTTCGTGTGTTCCGACCTTTCCCTCCTCATTATCCCCCACCTCTTCTAAACCGTCTCTCACTCCTGTTATTATTCCTCCTTTTGCCCTTCCCTTCTTGTTTTCCCTTACTGCCCCCTGCAGTTTCCACTTATATCCTTTCGGCAATTGGTTGATAATTCCACTCCACTCTTTTCCTTCTATCCATGTTTCTGCTAGGCCTATCACCTCGAACTCTCTTAGATACTCCCAGAAGCCTGCATCTTTATTCCTAATTCCTGCTATATTCCAAAATAATAATCTTGCGCCTATTGCTCTTTCTATAGTCTCTTCATACCCCCAGATATGTTCTTCCCTCTCCTGAATTTAAGCACAGGTTTACAAGTTTTTTTCATAATACAAAGATCAGAAAAAGGAAAGTGTCTAGTTTCAACTTTACGATTCCAGTATGTTTCCTTCCTGAATTCGGTAAAGGCATGCAATCGACAAACAGCTTTTTGGGATGATATTTCAAAAATAAATGATGAAAATTATTTCCGCTCCCAAGACGCGTCTCTCTTCCAATATTTTTTGATGTTTCAAAAATGTTTTCTAAAAAGCGGTCTCCTTTCTATTGGAAAACCCCGATCTAGATTTTCAAGTGCGTCAATATTGCTGAATGTCGAATCGCTACAGAAGCTACGCAATGAACAATGAGTATTTCAATATTTTTTTCATTTGCAGTCGTTGTAAAACACCAAATTCGAGGAAGGAAATTCTATTTTACCTTCTAAGAGAAACAAGTTTTCTGAATTTGTGCACAGGTTCACCGAAACCTTGTTCATATTCAACATTACTAATACATAATACAAAGACCAGACACAGGAAGCTGTTCAAATTAGATTTCACGATACCGGTGTGTTTTATTCTGGATGCACCTAAGAAAATTTTTTTTATTCATGGGATTATATGAATGTTTAAAGATTACTGGTGATTGAAGAAACTGATGAAAATTCGTAGAAATTCATAAAAGTTCTGGGAATGCATAGAAGCTTTTAAAGATTCTAGAGAAATAGTGGGATTTTCCGGAAATTCATTGGGATTTTGAGAATACATGGATATTTATAAAGATTTTTGAAAAATTTTGGAAAGGACCCTGCACAAAATAGATCATAGAAAGATTCCAGCGAAATCTCCTAAAGCTGAAACATCTATTTTGCAGGAAAAATGGCTCGAAGGTCGATTTTCATGATGCAAAGGAAAGTGCCACCGAAAATCAACAAATGGTTGGCACAACGATCATAAGGAAAGTCTACTAGGCTGCCTGACTGACATTTTGTAAGTTCAGACCTGCTGATGAAGTCACATATCATATCACATATACCATATTATATCATATCACATCATGTCATGTATGTGTATCATTTCATGTATGCATGTCAAGTCACACGTGACAAGTCTCACCTACGGCAAGCCTCATCTCCAACAAGTCTCATCTGTGGCCAGTCTCATCTGTGTCAAATCTCATGTGCGGAAAATCCAATCTGCATCAAGTCTCTCTTGCGGCATCTTTCCCGAGTAGATTGCTAATATCAAGGCAAGCCTCCTGAACCAAATCGTCTCCCTGTAGCATCTCTCCCCCTTCAAAGTGGCAAAAGTGTGGCAAGTGTTCCTAACCAAATTTAACATTTTGAGCTTAGTGAGCCACATAATTTCCATACTCAATCACAGGGATACCTTCCCAGCTCCTACAAGGCTCGGAAAAAGGAGAAGGTATTTGACCTACATCATCTTCATGAACAGTATCTTACCAATCTGCAGGAAGACTTCGAATTTTCCTTGGGGAAGAGATGACGCACTTCTGCCCTTTTGGAGGGAAAGGGATGCCGCATATGAGACTCTTCGCAGTAGAGACTTGCTGCAGGTGAGCCTTGCCGTACGTGACACTTGACACAGATGAGACTAGTCAAAGGAGAGACTTTTCGCATGCGACTTGATATAGCGCCGTATGAGAACTTTCAACTGTTTGGCACAAAACTTATAAGTCATATCCCCTAGGCTCTCCGACTGGAATTTTGTAGTTTCAGACTTACAAACCGACAATATCGGGGTCTCAAGGTCAGAAAATATAACAGTAGCCATCGCAGCGCCATAGTTCAATTTTTATGGTATTAGGAAAGAGGACTGGTAACTGTTTGGCACAGAAGTCACAGATAATGCCCACTAGGCTCTCCGAATGGCATTGAGTAGTTCCGGACCTACTAAAAAATAATATCAGAGTCTCAGGTAAGAAAATATAACGGTAGCCATCGAAGCAGCATCAAAGTTCCATTTTTCATCGTTTTCAGAAAGAGAAGCTCAGGTGAATAACCTCAGGTGAAGAACCAAATCTCGTTTATTTTGATTAATCAAATATCTTTCAGCGCAATCTGATTCGGAATAGTGTATAGTGATATACTATTCCAAGGAGGGAAACGTAGGGATTCGGAATACTGAGATAGAGGGAGGGTGGATTCAATCAGGGAATGTTGTTTGTGATTAAACTATTTCACATGAAACTAATTCACATGCCCAGAGGCTTAACACTCTTAACACTACTTAGGAAGGCTCAACTATGGTATGGAACAAGCAAGTTCGCGGGGTCAGGACTTTAATGAATTGAAGCGGTGTTGAATCGGCTGGAATCTTCCACGTTCCCAGATCCTCGGGCTTCCCCGGAATTCCCCGTTCTCTACCCTCACTCATGGCCCGCCTTCCTAGTTATTAATTATTCTAGCCTAATTGATGTGACTTGTTACACCTCTTCACCCCTGAATGGGTTTAGGCACATAGTTTAGGACATTTTCTAGCATTTCTTATTCTCTTTTAGAGTCTTCTTCCTCTTCTGCAGTTAGATCTAAATATATACAATCATCTTTATCATCCATCGCTTTTACTATTTCATTATTGGCATTATCATTTTCATTTGCTGAAAACTCAACTATTCCACCATCAACCTCGTATCTGTCATCATTTTTGGTTCAGGTTGTGTGAAACCTAATGTGTCTGATGGGGCGTTTATTGCAATATGTGTCATGAAATAAGTTTAATTCTTAAGGAATGAATCTCCCGCAAAATCTATATTTCCATCCAATACTGGCATTCCTTAGTTTATCCTGCTCTAGTTCCTTATCTATTTCTCCTTTTATCCAAAAATAAATGTCTGCAAAAATTAAAAAAAAAACCCAAAAATATAAAAATACTGATCTCCCGACGTAAGTGTTAGTGTAACTGTTCTCCTCATATGAAATAGAATATTTATTCAATAAAGTCCAAGCATGTGTAAGTGTAAACAGTATATACGTGGCGGGTGTATTCGCTGTTGTATTATGGACGATCGAACAGCGAGTGGTGCGTGAAAATTCAAATGCGTATAAGATCAATAACTTAGGAACCGGTAAACACCATAGTTAGAATAAAGCGTTGTGGAGTCGGCCTTTTTTTAGTATAGCTGGACATGGAAACTTTATTCACCAGCATACGCAGACGTTAAAGTCTAGTATCAGGTGATCACATAGGAAGAGTCTAATAATAAGACCGTTCGAAGAGTATGTGAGAAAATAATTTTACGGTTGATGTGACTAAGATAAGGATGTGTACTAGAAAAAGAAGCGTGAAGTAAAGTAAATATAGCAGATTAATAACAAGGAGGTGAAGTTGGTGGAGGAGTTTTTCTACCTAGGTTTTTAGTTCGAAACAGGAGGAAGAACTCATTGTAAGTGAGAGAGAAGAATGGGCGAGTAAAGTAATGGAACAAGTATGGGGTAGAGGTGAAAGGAAGGTTTGAGGACGACTGAAGAATGAGAGTGTGGAAGTCTGATGTGATAGTGCGTCAATGTCAAGTAGAAATGTAGAAATGTAGGAGTAGAAATCTAGGAAAAGGAAGAGCATAAGAGATTTGAAAGTCTGCGTGGAATTTCTTCGATCGTTTATGTGGGCGAGCTGGAGCGGTCTCGGTTCTATGCTAAGGGGACGAATAGAGAGAGAGAAAATGATGGTCAGGCAACTGAAAAGATCATGGGATTTTGAAGGGAAGCTAAAGGGGGGGGGGGGAGCAATATTTCTCAAGCGTGTGTGTCAAATGAGGCATGCTAGTGATGTGTAGGAAAGAGACGAAATACCTCAAAAAGATAAAAAAGCAGAGCAAATGGAATAGAGTGGAATTGAGAGAATCGAGTGACTTATGAATGAAAATGTTCAGAGTGAGAAATGAATCGAGAGGCTGGAAGAAGAACTTTCTGCTTGATCAGTACTCATAAAAGGAAGACATTTAGTGAGTTTCACGAGGTAAACGAAATGTACAGGCACAAGAGTTTTTGTTCAAAAACTTCAGTTCCGAGTTTTTCTTGGAAAGAAAGATGTGTGGACGTGGTGCTATCATTATCCACTTTTTTCTTTTCCTTTAATCTCCTCAAATTTTTATATTTTTCTCCTATCTTTGTTCACTTTTTAACCAGATAAATTTTTCTTTATTCTTTAGACCGCCTGATAAAGTTTCTTGAATTTCTAATTCGATGTATCATTTTGCGTTGTCGTCATGTGTTGTGTGGGAACAATGTTACGTAAGGTAGGAATTGGGAAAATTATGTATGCTACAAAAATTGCGACAAAAAATCATGGGAAGCAATTTTAACCTGTAGAAAAAGCTTTACATAACTAAACATTTCGAATGCTCACCAAGTTTCTTCAATAGTTTATCTGCTAATATCAGTGATGTGTCATTTGTAAACTGCTCCAGTATACAAGCAGCGGTGATATCTTCCAAGGCGGTTTCCAAGCTGTTACTCTGCTCTAAAGCTCGTGCTCTACGTATTAAAGCTTTTACGTATCGTGGATTTAAATTCAGAGAACTTGTACAATCGGCCATCACCATTCCATACTTGTGCTAAAAAACATTCAAATCCAATTTCAATTCAAATCGTGTTTCAAGAGTTCTTTTATTGATTCGTAGCCTTATCTATCACTTTTG
The DNA here is from genome assembly GCA_011762715.2 of Neuroterus valhalla. Classification (NCBI taxonomy): domain Eukaryota; kingdom Metazoa; phylum Arthropoda; class Insecta; order Hymenoptera; family Cynipidae; genus Neuroterus; species Neuroterus valhalla. Next base: position 1,679 of record WSXT02008304.1, on the reverse strand, counting down.
ATTTTCTCTTTAAATCAGCATTCAAATTGAGTCCAAAAAAAACCGTTGGTTCAATTAGTTTGTTTCTATTTTGAAAACCATCCTTTTTCATTCACTTCAAAATCAAGTAGAACAAATGGTTTGAAGGAAACATCTTTGAGATCCAATTGGGAGTTTTACTTTTTTTTTGCGCGTAAAATTCCTCTAATGAAGAAGTGCCATACTATACTTTGGTATTTCAATGACTTTCTTCTCTGAAAAAAACTCATATGCAATTGAAATAAAATCTTTCATTTGCACGCGGGGCAAAAGGGAGAGGACGGAGCGGCCAGATCGAATTTAGGTGGTTGAATTGAACACTGTGTGCACGCACGCACATGTACCGTTGTCCGTCATACATACTTTCGAAACTACAAAAGAATCAACGTAATTACATGAGAATGTAGCTATATTAATCCACTTTGATGATGCTTCGACCGTAAGCAGCGTTATCCACCATCCAGCTCACATTTTGGAATGAGGGGAATCTGCATTCATTCTGAAGGTCGCATATAATATGTGCCTAAATCCATAGGTCGAAATGATAAAACAGCTTGTAATTATCCTGTTAGGAATACATATCACATATTGTATGATGTACCAACATTATAATAATATTGTATCAAGAAGAGAAACATATATTTCGGTTCAAGGAGGAACGGTGAAAGCATTTCTAGTCAAAGGAGAGTCTAAATTTTTTCCAATTACAGGAATTCAAAAATACTGCCTTAAAATTTTTTAATTTAATCTAAAATTTTATGCGGCAAGAAATATGAAATTTGGAACAGTCTTTGAGTTTAAGGTAGTTGCGTCAAAATGAGACCTTACTTACGGATTGTCTAAAATTTCCAGAATATGTAGAAAATATTATTACCTAACGATTCATACCCTATACAGCTGGTTTGACCGTTTCGAAAGTCAAATACGATCAATTATGTTAAGTACTTTTTGCATGGGTCTCCAATAGCTAACATGGGCAATCACCACATTACAAAGTCTAGTATAGAAACGAAGCTTACCATTGAGCCTAAAAACTAAAGATATACAGAAAAGTATCGTGTGAATTTTTTTTCAAAAAATAACAATTATTGGCCGTTTAGTATGAAAGATATGATGCTGCAAAGAATAATTTTTGCTGTTCTCGTGTGACACATAGTAGGGTTAGGCAGTATTATCGTTGCCTACGGAACTGTTACTGTGAATGCGTGTATTTGTATAAGACGCTTCTATGCGAGTGTACAAACTCAATTAAAATTGTTCACTAATGGTGAGAAGAGAAATTGTTAATTCTTGCATCTATCTGAGCGTAAACTTTTGAATGTGACTGTCGCGAGACAGCCACCTTAAATATATTAATAAAAGTGAGGCATTTGACTTGCACGTTTGGTAAAAACTAAATAGCTGGCAACGTCACAAGTCGGAAAGCGGGGTGTGTACCTGCCCCTTCCACGGCATCAGCTGTTATTTCCGAAAGCTTCAACTTACATTCGAATTGGTTATTTTATTGCAGGCCCCTTGTGGCTTACAAGAATGAGCTCATGAAATGCATAGAAATGATTGCATTTTAATTATTATATCTTTCCTTTTAAACACAAGTTTGTGGATGAAACCAAATTATTGAAATATTATTGAGTGAAAATCGATTTATCTTTTGGAAGTTT
>WSXT02008293.1:0-14753 GCA_011762715.2 Neuroterus valhalla | reverse complement strand
AGTTGGAGCGCGGAGTTGGAGCGCACCTATCACGCGTAAGGAGTCTCGCGCTTTATGCTCAACGTGTTATGAACCTCGCGCTACGCGCTTGTCCCTGTTACTAAACTAAATTATTTTTATACTGGATCATTAGGTAAAGATGTCGACATAACATACATTTATAACTTTTATGTTGACATAAAGTAATAATGAAATAGCATTTGAGAAACATAATATCTAAAAAAAGGTGTACCCATCTTGAAAAAATTGTTTACTAAAAATAAATCTACTTTATCAACCTTTTTTTGATAGGCCACGCAGTTTCCGTTCCATCGATAAAGATAATTAAAAGGAAAAAAAAATTTTTAATTAAAAATTCATTTTGTAGCCAACGAAGCTTCAACAAAAAAGAATTGACAATCTTGAAATAACAGCAGCCGACGTTTTGCTGTTCATTTTCAAATGATCTATACACGAATGTAGGGGGGTACAAAAACCGAGCGCGAAGCGTGAGATTCGCCAGTCGCGCGCCCTAGAAGCGCTCAAACTTGCGAGTGAAGCGCGCTATGAGAATTTTACCGCGCAGCGCACAGATTTTTTGTATTAAATTTGAGGGGCTCGAAATCAGGTGAGATATTTCCTCTTTTCCATGCATAAAAAAAATTAAAATTAATTTTCAAAATATCATTTTTCCTAAAAATTCTCGAAAATCAAAGATTCTTATATATGTCTTAAAGTAGGAACTTACCTACTTGAACAAAGATATACGAAAAAAGTGTCTTTTTTACACATTTATGAATCATACCTCAGAAATCACAGTTTCTGAGGAATAATAATATTTTCTGTACACCCCCCCCCCCCCTCTTCCCCCGAAATACAACACAAACAAAAGATCAAATTTATTTCACAAATAATACACAGTACAAAAATACTTCCATCTCTCAAACACAAAAAAAAAACTGAAGTAAAATAATGCTTCAGTAGATAAATCTATATAATAAAATATAATTTTCAACTATACATTTTCTATCAATATCAAAAACTTTGGTTTTTCAACGACGTAGACAAATCTCATTACAATATTAAATAAACTTTGTTAAACAGCAAAATTACTTACATTACTTCAAGGATTAAACTGTGCCATAGAGTAATTTTGGATGACATGAGCCATATCGTTACAGTAATATTAGAAATATATTTTAAAACATTCCTAGCGAACTGGAAAAGAAAACGATTACGCAATTGCTTGACCGTACAATGGCCACTTAGTAAGCTTATACAGTGACCGTTCAAGGGCAGATTTTCATGATTTTAAACATTAATGATTAAATTTCGAATTGAACTAAACTCTGTTTATATATATATATATACACATTTACATTAATCAATTTATATTTATTGAGTTTCAGAAAATGCGAGCTGAGAAGCTGGCTGCTCCTGAGAAGCGGCAACCCGTCGGGCAGAATTGCACGTGTGGTTGCCGCACACTGATCCCAATTCAATCGCGGCTAAGCGTCCGTGTGGTTATTTGGTTTGGGGGAAAAATAATTTTAAATAATAAATGAAAATTGGATAATATTTTGAGTATTCCACAAAACATGGAGATAGAGTTAATTCGCAGTTGCGTGCCTTACAAAACGAGGAAGCATATAGAAAAAAGTAGAAATAATTATTTCAATTTAAAGGATTTTACAAAATTTCTGAAAAAATTCAACTCAATTTTGAATGAAGTTGGGGACTTCCATGAGTTTGGATGAAAGTTATAAATATTTTTAAAACTTTCTGAAAACTTTGAAAGTTTCAAATGATTTTATTAAAATTAGTAAAACTTAGAGTTATAGAGTTTTTCCATTTTCTTCAAAACTTATAAAATTCCTAGAAGCTATTCCAATTCACTAAATCTTACACTAAAAATCTTTGTTTTCTTTCCATTTTTCTCTATTTCTCGAAATATTAAATACTCCTTGACAATATTTTCTAAAACCTTTTGATATTTTCTCAAATGATTCGAACTTTTTCTAAAATTTCAAAAGGAAAAATGTGCAAAGTTGAACGAAGGTGCCTTGAAAAAAATTGTCATATTCCTTTTCCGAACGTTCTGGAAATATTTTTGAAAATTCCACCATTTCTTTAAATTAATATTCTCTAGAAAAAATAATTTTAAAATATTAAACATTTTTCGAGGATTCTTGGGGGAAAAAAATTATTATTTTAAAACCTTGAAAAATTCTTTAATAAGCTTTTTAATTTCATGTTCGACATCTCCAAGAATCTACGTTTTCTTCCAATTTCGTTAAAATCTGTTTTTTTCCAAAACTTCGAGAATTTTTTTAGATCTCTTGAAATATTCGCTACTATTCCTCAAAAATAGATCTAAAGAAAAAACATCATTCAGAATTTCGCGAAAAAGCTTGAAAAAAATTATGTTCCCTCAAAAACTTGCGTAGTTCCTTTCAAGCTTCTAAATTTTATTTTGGAAATCAATAAAAACCTAGATTTTCTTTAAGATTTGCTGAAATCTGTTCAAATCACAGGATCCGCTTGGAATTTTTCCAAAATTTGTAACTATCTTTCAAAATGATTCGAATTGTCCCTAAAATTTAGAATAAATCCCGTAATGTTAAAAAAATTGCCTCAAAACTCCTCCGATTTTTCTCAGAAATTTCGAGAATCTTTTTAGATGTTTTGACATTCTCAACTATTCTGTTAACGTAAATTTTCCAAAAACAAAAATAATTTGAAATTTCTCCAGGGATCTAGAAAAAAAATCTTATTTTCTCGAAACCTTCCGAAGTTCCTTAAAGGCTTAGAAATTGCATGTTTAAAATCATTAAAAATCTACATTTTCTTTTGAACTGGTGGAAGTTTCTTGAAATTCCAAATTATTTTTGAAATTTTCTTACAATTAATAACCATCCTTCAAAATGAGTCGATTCTTCTCTAGAATTGAAAATAAATCCTGTTGGGTTGAAGAAAATGACTCTCAATCTTCCATATTTTTCATTTACAATTTCGGAAATTTTGAACTATTCTCACATCTATTTGTAGATTCTGAAATCCCCAAGATATTTTAACTGACTCAAATAACATACAAGGATCTTCAAATTGATTAATATTTATCAAATCTTCCCAAATATTGGATATTTTTCGAAATTCTGTTTATTACCTTCGGGATATCTCTCGGAATTATTCGAATTTTTACAAAGATAAGAAAAAACCACTACAATCTGAAAAGCTATAAAGAGTTAGAAGTTAAGGAACTTCAGAATTAAAATTGAAACGTTCGAAATCGCAATTGAAACGATTATAAACTGCAGAATTTAGATGAAGTATTCGAAATTGGATAATTTTGAAATTATATGTTTAACATTCTATGGTTTCTTTCATTGTGACCTAAGATTGAGTTTCCACAGAAAAAAGATTAAAATTTAATTAAAAACTGTTCCATTTCTAACAAAATAGTTTGATTTTAAAATGGATAAAACAAATTCTCAACAAACAGTAAAACTTCCGACTAAAAAAGAGAACTACAACAATATAACCGAATAGTTGAATTTTGAACTGGAGAACATGAGTTTCCAACAAAAATGGTACAATGAAATGTTTAGTCCAAAGTTGAATGCAACTAGAAAAAACTAGTTTTTCAAAAAAAAATTGAACCTTCGACTTCATAGACGACTTTTTACGAATTTTAACCTACTTTTCCTCCAAAAATAATAATGTTCCACCAAGAAGACGGATTTCAAGAAAACACATCAGTTTAAAAACAATTGTTGGATTTCGGATTCAAAAAAACGAAATTTGTACCAAATTGTTGAATTTTCAAGAGAAAGAGACAAAATTATCAAAGAATAGTTGATTTTCAAACCAAAAATATAAATTTACAACAAGAAAGTGAATTCATAACCAGAAAATTCAATATTTTCACAAAGGGATGATTTTTTAACAACATAGTTCAATAACTTTCTATCAAATTGTGGAATTTCCTAGCAGAAAGTTGAATTGGCAGTCGGAAATATGCATTTTCAACAAAAAATGTAATATTAACGAAATAGTTCATTTTTCTAACTAATTTTTCAACTTCTTAGACCAAAAGACGCATTTTGCACCAAAATGCAGAGTTTTTAACTCAAACATAGGATTAGTCAACAAAAAAGGTTTTTTTTTACTAAATAGTTCAATATTGGAAAGAATATTTAACTTTAAAAATGTTTGGCTGAATATTGAACATACAAGTTTCACTTTCAACTTTCATTTAGCACACTACTGATGAAATTTGAATTGCACCGTCGTACACCGGCTAAACGTGCTTCTACTGACACTAACGAACGGCGTATATAATTTTCAGTTCCTACGCTCACGCATTCGCGTAATCATTCCATTCACGTAGTCGGCTAGGAAAACTTTCTCCTAATTTTCATATTAATTTGAGAATTCGATTTTAATTTCCTAGTTACCATTGCTCGTGTACTTTCTTGGTTTCACCATAAACTCTTTAAAACCGTCGACGTCATCCAATTCTTTTGAAGAAAACTTGATGGCAATTGTGCCTTTTCCTACCGATTCAGGAGTCAGTGAAAAAGAACATTTTGCCAATTCTCCAACCTCAACATTTTCGGAAAGTTTCAATTTTATTTGCTCTGATAATCCAGGACCCTCGACAATGAAATTTCCTTTCCTGAGGGGAATTGGTAAAGGATTGACGAATTCGGCCGTTGCGTGAAGTTCCTCTCCTACTCTTGCTTCGTCGTCCAACTGTAATTTTGAAATTAAAAAATGTTATTACGGTTAAAGAATTAGTCATTTCCAGGAGATTCATTATTTTTCAACAATTCTATGCTTCATTATCGGATTTTCATACCAGAAAGTGGTATTTCAGGAAAATAAATAATTGAAATTTAAACAATATTGAGAATCTTTTCACAACTTTGAATTATCTTAGTTTTTTGTTGGATGTTTGTATTTTCTATTTGAAAAATTAGATTCCAGAGTAGATTCGCAACAATTTGTGAATATTTTGTGTTGGCGTTTTATAGTAATTATTATATTTCAGAAAGGATTTGGATTTTCTTTATATTTATAGGTTGAGGTAGCGGTTCCGAACACTTTAAGGTTACGTTAACATTTTGTACTGAATTTTAACGGCTTCAGGTTATATTGGTGTGATTCATCTGGAATTAGGGTTTTCCACAAAAAGTTTTCAGGTATAGAATTAATTATTTTCGTTTTAAATTTTTCATATTGGAATAAAAAGGAGTAAATTTAAATTAATGTATTTTATTGATAATTTGTCCTCTTCGGTAAAGAAATCATTCATGCTGGCATCTTTTTTTCAATTAAAAATTTTTTTTAGATTCCTTATTCTAGTCGGATTTCTATATCTTGGGCCAAAAATTTATCTTTGTTCGACAAAAGGTGATCTATTTGGTTGGGAATTGATATGTTTTAGCTAAAGATTCAACTATTTCGTGGAAAATTCGTCAAATTTGGTTGAATTTAACTGTTTCTTATTGAAAATTTAAATTTGTTTGGTTAATCTTTTTATCCGAGATTTATAATTTCATAATTTGGTTACAAATTGTACTATTCAACTAAAAATTAAACTATTTGATAAACAGTGAACTTTTTCGTCAAAAGCTGATGTTCTTTCAACAAAAAATTTGATGACGTATTTGGTGGAAAGGTTAAATTGGTTTTAGTTAAAAATGTAACTTTTTGTTAAAAGTTAAACCAGTTTCATAGGAATTTATTGATTTTCAAGATTTAACTCTTTGCTTGAGAAGTCGACTACATATTTGGTGAAAAATTCATGTGTTTTCTTAAAATTCTTCTCGTTTGTACATGAATCTTCTTCGAGGAATTTTTCTTTCTGCTCCTAAAAATTTGACTTTTTCGCTCGAGATTGATCTCTTTTTGGCTAAAAATTCAAATACATGGTTAAGAGTTTTGACCTATTGTTTGAGAAAATAATGTATTTTATGATTTGTCTGTTTTCATTGAATTGAACTGGCTGGGAAAAAAATGTGTTTTATTGAAAAGTAATTTTATAAATTAGGAATTCAAGCAATCCTTTTTTAATTGCAGGAATATATTTTTGAGAAGAAAAGAAACCATTTTATTCAAAATCCATGCAATTTGTTGGACATTCATCTTTTGGAAGTAAATTAATCTTTTTGGATGGATATCCATCTTTGTATGTTGAAATTCAATTTAATTTATTGGAAGTTCAATTATATTGTTAAGAATCAAACTATTTCGGCTTCGCCATTTTTTTGGTCAATAGTTGAACTGTGTTTTTGAAAACAGGTCCTTCTGGTAAAAAATGGATCCTCTTGGTTGTGGATTAAACTTTTGGGTTATAAATTTAGCTGTTTGGATATAAATTTATCTTTTTTGTTGAAAATTCAATTATTCTGTCGAAAATTCAAATGCGTTCTTGAAAACTGGCCATTTTGATAGAAAACTAATGTTTTTGGTTAAAAATTCAACATTTGGATTTGAAATTTATCTGTTGAGTTGAAAATTCATCCATTTTGCTCAAAGTTTAATTATCTTGTATTAATTTGAATTATTTTGTTAAACACATTTCTTGGTCGAACATTCGTCCCTTTTTATTGTAAATACATCTGTTTTATTTTGAAAAAAAAAATTTCGTAAAAAAAGCATCTGTTTCCGGTTAAATAATTAATCTCTCTTGTTTGGAACCTTGACTATTTGATTGAAGATTCGCCTTCCCGGATGCAAAATATAACTTGACAGTTTGAACATTGAATTTTCTCCTTAAAAATTCGTCGCCTATTGCACTTTTGTGTCAACAAATGAAGTTAAAAAATTATTATTTTCACAACACCGTTGTTTGTCTTTTCGGAAATAATCAAGAAAAATAAACTTAGACTCTATTGGAATCTGTACAGAGGTATCACAGGAACAAAATTAGTTCATGGAATATTTGAATGAATCTTTATAAAAAAATTTCAAAATTGGTGGTTCTATAATTCAAAATGTTGTCTTCAGCAAATCTTGCTTGTATCCCACTGACAGCAGTGCATAACAACAAATATTGGAAGCGATCAAAATTTTTGGATATAATAAACAAATTTTAACGATAAAAATAATTAATTCTGTAGAAAGTAGGTCAACATTGAACCAAACAGTTCCATTTTTCATCAAAAAAAGGAGATTAATGAAAATTTTTGAGCATTCCAGATTAAACTTTTATCGCAATTGATAAATTTCCGCGTCACAAAAACAAAGGTACCACCAAAAATTTAATTCAAATAATATAGTTTGTAACTCTTCCAAAAAAGTTAATATTTAAACCACAAAAGAGTTTATTTTGAATTGAAAACACTTAAATTCATTCTACTTCATTTCAGTTTCCAACGAATTATATGATTTACAAACTAGAGAAGATCAATATTCAACCAAAAATGAAATGCTGAGATTATTACTACTTTTCGACAAAATATTTTAAATTTCAACCAGCAAAATTGATTTTGCACTGAAATCAGGTCTCATTGAAAAAACCGAAATTATCCTCAACAAATAAGTGCAAACTTATGATTGGAAACTGAAATATTTTGTTGAAAATCCTTTTTCTCGTTCAAAAAAATCTCCTTTGATGAAAATCCATCTTTCTGTTTGCCAATTCAACTACTTGATGTATGTGGTACTATTTTGTTAAAAATTCACTACTTCTTGCTAAGGAATCATCACTTTATATCAAAATTCATCTTTCCGTTTCAAAAATGTCTTTAGTTTCACTCCTGGAAAACTTTTTAAAAAATTTACTTCTTTTTGGATATTAAGTGAAAATTTATTATCTTATTCGAAAATTTATCTCTTAGGTAATCCCTTGCATAAAGAATTCAACTATTTGGCTTACAATTCAACCATTTTGATAGAAAAGTTATCTTTCTGGCTTAAAAATTGCAAAGTTTCTAGAAATATAAACTTTTTAAACTAAAAATTCAACAGTTTTGTCGAAAGCACACCTCTTTGGTTGAATTCAAGTTTTTAGGTAGAAAACTCAAAAACCTAGTTGAAAGAACTCTTTTTGTCTTTTGTTAGAGATTCACTTTTTTGATAGAAGGAAATTCTAATATTTTGTTGAAAATGTATTGTTTGTATAAAAATTATACATTTTTTTGACAGAAATTTATTTTTCTGGTTGAAGATTTATCATGTAAATTGTAAATTCATCTATTTGATTGAAAAATTCAATATTTTTCTAAAAACTTCATTAGTTTTACTAAAAACTTGATCTCTTCGATTAAAAATGCAGTATATTGTTGAAAAATCCAAACAATTATTCAAAAGTTTGATTTTCTTGTCGGAAAACCACATTCTTCTGAAAACTGAGAAGATTCATTAAGATTCATTAAGATTCATTATTTCATTAGAAAAATTCATCTCTTTTGTTGAAAATTGAACTATATTTGTTTTAAAGTTAATGTTTATGATCAAAATAATTTTGTTGGCATTTCATCTCTTTGGGTGTTGACCTAACTAACTGAGAGAAAAATTCAACTTTTCAAGTGAGAGTTGAACCATTTTGGCAGGAAATTCAACTACTTACTTTAAAATTGAACCCTTTTGTAGAAAATTTACTTTTTTGGTAGATGAATTGTCATCCTAGTTGAAATACATTTTTTTGTTCGAAAACATAACGATTAATTATTTTTTTATAAATAAAAAAAAAACATGTTCTTCTGTGGTGTCTGTCTGTCTGCCTGTCGTTGTTGTTGTCGTTGCACACATTTTAAGGAACCAAAAAGAAAGGTCAAGTTCGTTTACCAGCTTTTTTTGACCAAAGGTTATGGTCTGTTCCATAGGAATAAAATACTCCATAATCAAAAATTCAATTTTTTGATCAACCTATGGGAGAGGCGGAAAAAAGTAATTTGACCAAAATTGTTAACCTCAAAAAGTTCCACTATTTCGCTCCCAATCATTTCTCGATTGAGAAAGTGGCGTTTTATTGTCAAAAATAGTAAAAGAATAAAAAAATACATTTTGTTGCCAAACGGTATGAGATAGAAAAAAAAAATTTCAGCAACAAATTGTTTATATTAGAAATATCTAAAAATTGGTGAATATCTATTTTTTTATAGAACGCGCAGTGTTTCGTTTTTGGGAAAAAAATATTATTGAATATGAAAAAATCCGTTCTGCAGCTAAACTGTAGGATATAAGAAAAAATTAGCTCAAAACTGTTCATTTTACTTTCGTTCACTTTTCCACATCTCACCTTAATTTTAATATCAGGTTTCCTGACCCTGAAATCATCCTGAGCAAAATATTCGAAATTGGTCTCATGAACTGTGGCAAGACAGGCGACATTGAAGGCAGATTGGTCTAATAATCTGTGTGAATATTCCTCCCAGGAAATATCCAATCGGACATCCTCCATACTCCTGGGCTTGACCAAAACTTCTGTATCCATTCTCTTAACATCACTACCAACTTTTCCTGTATAGGTGACAGTTTCCACTCTCAGGATGACAGTAACTCGATATTCCTCGACACTACTGAAATTCTTCATCCTCAATTCGACGCTAAACACAAATTAAGGTTAATTAATTTTAGACAGGGTCTATATAGGGAATATCTAAACTGCCGTGCAAATCACGACCTTCAAGAAAAAAGAGCTCATGCCGCTATACACTGCTAAATACAGCGCGAAATGAGAGGCGCAAGGGTGTTAACCCCTTTTTGTGGGTTAACACCGTGCCATAAAAAATATCACTTCTACAATGCAAATATTTATTTAACATTTTATACTCTCCGGGTATTTCAGATTTTTCGGAAGTCATTTTGAAAGATGCGGTTATACAAATATATTTGAACGAAACTTCTAAAGCCTAAAGGAATAGCGGAAGCAGTTAGAAAGAGTAAGTTTTAACGTTGAGTTGGTGGAAGAAAAATGGAAGATCTAAAGGAGAGAGTTAATGAGTGTGTGCAATAGAAAGTATTTAGGAAGAAGAAGAAAGGAATGGTCACACCGTGTTGGGATAGGGAATATAAAGAGATGAGAAGGAAGCTCAAAGGAAGTACAATAAGTGGAATAAGAGAACTGCAGAGAGGAAGGAGTACGTAGAGATGAGAAAGGAGTTCAGTTTGATGCATAAGAGTGAAAGGCAAGAGAGGGGGGGCGGGGGAAGATCTGAAAAAGGAGCTGAGAGGTGTAAGGGCAGAAAGGGATGTGTGTAAGATATTAAAAAGATTTAGTAAGCGTAGGGAGAGGATAAGTTCGAAAATAGAGAATGGGGAGTAGAACTAGTTTTCGAAAGCATCAGTTCTAGGCTCAAATCAACGAATGAGAGATGAGGGATCTAGAAAAACAGGAAAGGAAGAAGGGTGAATATGATAGAGGAAAGGTATATCAAATGGACACTAGGGTCGGAAAGGAATGGACCCAATCATATTGTTAGGAGGGAGACGGGGAAACCAGTTTAGGGACTTTTACAGGTAGCAGGTTGTTAGAATAAGGCGGAAATTCTTGAAAACGGAGAAACTAGGCTGGTTAGGAAGTGTTGGTGGGAAAAGGAGAATAGAAGAAGGAATAGAGGGATGCAGAATGAGAGAAAGGTATTTGAGGAAAAATGGTTTGCATCATGATGAAGTGAGAAGAACTCACGTCGAGGGAAGAAGGGGGGATGAGATTGTTAAGACAAACGGAATGGAGATGGAGAGAGAAGGCAGAAGGAGAGGAAAGGATAAGAGGGTCGAAGTTCAATGGGAAGTATAGATGGATTATTCTAAGACTAAGAGCGAGATATTTGTGCGAGAAAGGAGAGAAAGCGAGCCCGCAGCTTATGGCGAGGATGAGATGTGGAAGTATGAAGGGTTTCAATAGGTTATGGCTTTCTGTGGAGAAGAGAGTGTGTGAATTGTGTGGGAAGAGTTATGCAAGGGGCTAACACTAGCTGGAAGGATGCGAGGAGATTTACAGGTGTGGGATAAGCATGGAGAAAGTAGTAACCGCGGAGGCAGAGGTTGGCAATGCGTGGAAGAATGAAACGCAATAATGATGAGTGAGACTTAAACAGATGAGAAAGATTGAAGGGACATAAAGAATCTTACCCAAGGGATACGTAAAAAATATGCAAGGAGTAAGAAGAAAGAGAGGAACACGCAAAAGAGGAAGGGATGAGCGGAATGGTATTATGGGTAAAGAAGCGTCTGATATATGAGAGGAAGGGAATGCGAGGAATAGAAAGTTGGAAACAGGTGGAGGAAGGAAATAGGAGAGGAGCTGGAATCGATAGGGGTGACCTAAATGCCTGGACTGAAGATCCGGGAGGAAAGGTGGTGGATGGAGAGTAGGAGGTGTTCATGGGGATACCACGGTAGACTGCACTTTAGGAGGATGAAGAATAAGGAAGCTTATAATGGGAATAGAAGTGGATAATCAGATTGACTCTGAGCACTTCTTAGTAAAAGCAAAATGAGAAAGAAGTTATAAACATTCTAGAGGGAAGAAGGCAAGAAGTATAAACATGGACTGCTTGGAAAGAGAAAAGTTAAGAGAATTCGAAAGAAAAATGAAGAATAAGATTCTGAGAGGTGTCGATGAGAATGGGGTGGACGAGATAATAGAAAGAATAAAGGGGGTAATTGAAAAGATGAGAGAAGAGGTCAGACCCAAAGGAATTAGGAAAAATGATGAGGAAGAATGATGATATAAAAAATGTAAGGAGGCCAAGGAGGAAGTGAGGAAAAGTGTGAGAGAATAGAGAAAAAGGGAGATTGACAAAAGGGAGTGCGATGCATGGAATCTAGAGCGTAAGAGAATGTTGGACGAGAAAGGACAGAAGGGAAAGGAAAGGTATATGGATGGGGCAGAGAAACCAGTAAAGGAATAAAAGGTATGGCAGGTGATAAACAAGGGCAGAGGAAGGAGGAAGGAAGTAAATGAGGATGCAAAAACAAATGAGTGAACGGATTACTTCAAAGAATCGCAATGGGTGGGAGGAGAGGTTAGGGAAGACAAGAGAAAAATAATATAAAGAGAAGACAAAGATATGGGGAGGTGAACGAGAAGAGATTGGTATGAAGAAGAAAGCTCTGGAGTATAAGCAGGGAGAAGGAGTAAGAGAAGAAATAATTAATTTTCAGAATCTTGAAGGGCCCATTTCAAAATCTAACTTAGTAAATTTTTTTTTAATATTTAAGGCTTTATACATTTGAACTTATTACTTAGCCAAGTTTTTAATGGGAAATTGACTAGTTTAAGTATTTTCATTTGGAATGTATCAAATTATTATGTTAGGACCGCTGTTTAAAATGATAAAATTTTCAAGTTTGAACAATTTTAGATTCTTTGATTGTTATTAGTCGTAAACTGAAACTTCTATTCAAAAATCATTAGATTTCAACAATGATTTATAATTTTTTGACAATTCTAGGTGGCGTTAATTTTTAACATATAAAAATGCTATCTACAAAAAAACATTTTAACAAGATTCCGGAAATTCTTTATCTTATACGAAAAGAATGAACCTCGAAGATTTGGAATTTGGAAGAATTTTGGGCTATGTCATGTTCATTTTCTGATGAAATATTAGCATTCTCCATTTCAAAAATCTTAAGATTTTTCAGATTATCGTTCTTGCACGGATGATCATACAGAATCCTTAAATTCACCATTTCTTGTTTTGATTGCGTTTAATCCTGGCAACCGCTACTTTGAAAAAGAAATAATTGAATTGCAAGATGGATTAGAAAATTTGAACTGTCAATCGAATTTTTAGTCAATTTTCAAAATCTCGATAAAGTCAATTTTTCCTATATTGAAGACTCTAAACATATAAACTATATTTAAAGTCTTCGAATATTGGTAATACTCCAGCAATAAAAGAATATATTAGTGTTTTCACCGAAATTCGGTTCTTGTGATTGATAATAAATAGACCTACAAAATAAAACTTACAATTTCGAACAAAAGTAGGTTAGGTTATATTGTACAAAATGTGGAACATAATTGAATACTACAATTATTAATAAAATTCAACAACAACTTGAAACTAGAAGATCTTGGAACTATACAATTTTTCATTTAAATCGTAAAATTTTTAAATAATTCACATAGCAAGTTTCCACAAATTTTCTGGGTTATTCTCAGGTTTTCTAGTCTAGTATTTATCCTAAAAAATGAAAAATAAACAAACCTGAATGGTTCTCCAATAATTATATCGTCTCGTAATTCAAAATTGAACATTATGTCGTTAAATTCTTCGTTGAGGTAATAACGACTAAATAAGGATTCGCTCTGGCGCAACGCCGTCAGCATGGTTGCTCTCTCTTCTTCAGACTCTGCAGTGAGACGTAAAGTATAATACAGGCGCATTTTCGGGATAAACAAAAATTGAATATTTAACATTCAGAATTATTTATGTGTGATTTCATTATTCTTTTAAACAATAATTATACAATATTTGACTTACTTTCAGGGTATTTATAAGTGTGGGTTATATCTTCTCTTTCAAACCTTCCAACTGCCTTCGTACTAATCAATTGCCCAACTCTGAAAAAATAATATTTCATTAGAAATAATGATTTCAAATTTTTCAAGAAACAGTTTTTAATGCATAGAAATTTTAATAATCAAGCTCTCAGGGGATTATTTGGACTTTCAACGCGAGAGCTCAAATTTCCACTTCTCAAGGAGCCTTTAAAAGAAGAGATTCAAATTTTCAACAAAAAAGTTAATTCTTAACGAAACAAGGAGAAATTTCAATTCAAGAAGATTTATTTTTCATTAGGAAATTGAATTTTCTACGGAGAAAGATGATTTTAAAGAAATAGTTGAAGTTTGAAAGCAATAGTTAAATTTGCAACACACCTGATATTTGGATTTTCGACTAAAAAGAATAATATTCGACCAAAACGATAAATATTCAACAAAAACAAAAATTAATAAAATAGTCAAATTTCCTACACAACAATTAATTTCCCAAAGAAATCGACTACCTACAAATATGAATTCTCAACCCAGAAGATTTATTCACTACCGAAAGACGAATTCTGGACAAAGTAGGGGAAAATTGTCAAGGTTGGACATAGTTTGGACTTGAGTTCATATCTTTTGTTGTATAAATAATTTTTGCACCTTAATATCGCAAAAGGTAAGGGTAAACTGTTACAAATCTCGTGAACCAGAACTGAAGCTTTTCAACGTGAAGAAAAAAAATAACGGGCAATTGAAAAAAAGAGAGTCTAGATTGGCCCATGTAGTCAAGGTTGGACTGCCTTCAAAAACTGCTAGAAATTTTTTTTTGATAAACGAGGGCAAATTTAAAAATACAAATGAACCGCTGGCGATCAAGAGGAGATACGCTCGAAACGCCGACGTTTGAGTTAGCCCCTGGGTCATATTTTTTTTCATGTCAATTTTTAATTTTTTAATAACAGATTCCAAAAGTAAATTTTATTGCGCATATTTTTAGTCCTTTGAATAAATTTGATAACTTTATTAGTTTTCGAAACAATCAAAAAGATGTTACTTTTTTCTGCAATCTCAAAATGTAAATTTTTTGTGTTCAACTCGCCATAAGTTCTACATTAATAAATATTTTGTAATGAAAATTGCAGGATTTTTGCACCATCATATAAAGAAAATAACTGTCTTTATAGGACTGCAATTGATCGTCACTAAAAATTTATAACGATTTTTATTCTTCTCATGGCGTAAACTAGATATTGGAAAATTCAGACGCTTCGGGAGTCGAACGAATTTTCAGAAAAGTAAAATTAATGGTCACCTAAATTTT
>WSXT02008271.1:0-14754 GCA_011762715.2 Neuroterus valhalla | reverse complement strand
TTCTTCAGAAACATAGATTAACCAACAACGGTTGGTAGCGCAGAAATAGACGGACATCCAGGGACGGAAGAGACGATCCGAGCAGTCAGAGATAATTTCTACTGGTTGAGAATCACCAAAGAGATCCGCCGTTCTGTGTCCGATTTTCATCAGTGCATCCTCGCACCACGGACCTCCTTCCCTGTTGCGTAAAAGCGTTTTCCCTTCCGACTTCAGACGCTCAAAATATATAAAAAATTATGGAGAAGTAGGTTTTTAGGCGGTTTGTCTCTTCGCCAACCACAAAGAGTGACGCAACCAAGACGGTGCCAAGCACAGCTGGCCGCCGCTCGGCGGCGGAACGGGACAGCCTTGCAGGCTCGGAGAGCCGCCACTGTTACACCAGGGAATAGGGTAGCCTTGCTGGCACAGTGAATCACCGCTAAACTAGAGGTCGGAGGGCTGACCATGCCAGCTAACGGACCGCCGCTGCTCGGTCTCCACACCCTTGAGAATAGGTTGCGAGGTTGATCATAACCTACATCACCCAGTCCCTGGTTAAGCAGGCCAGAGAGTCCATGATACACGGTGCCCAGCAGCGACAGAAGGTGGCCATGTGGGCAGTCCGTTTGGTCGCCACCAAAGATCGCCGGCGGGAGAGGGAAGCAGCTCGTTACCACGGTGCCGCCGCGGCAGGTATTACCACCACCAGCTGGAACCTATACGATCCAGCGGCCCCATCGCTACATCAGGAATGGAAGTGAGCCCTCCTGAGCATCAAGAGAGGATGTGACGGAACGGGGGATCCACGCCACAGGCAGCCCGTGACCAACCGGACGCCGCTCTTCTGAAGGCTTTCGGGATTCCACGGGTCAATTTTCCCCACGTTGCCCCCTCACCCCTCTCAAGATTAGAATTGCCACTGCCCAAGCTTCCGGCGAGGATCTCCAGTGCCACTCACGAGAGCTTGGGCACGGACTCGCTTTAATTGAAAACCCAGACTAGATTCTCGAACCACATCGAACCACTTTTTTCAATAATTATTATCTACTAAACCTCCATACCATGGGCCAAGGTAACTTATGCCCCCCCCCCCGCCACCATGGATGGCCTGTCCACACGGCGAAGCCTATAAAGGGGGACATCCGTAGGGTGCAACTCCTTGACCCTTGCAGCCAAACGAACGTCCCCAGGGAATGGAGAAGCTTGATGCCTGGTTGGGCACTCAACGGCAACAAGCTGCCACCCTGCGGGCACCGCGACAGCAATCAGCGTCGTTGGCCCCCCCTCCCCCTCTCTCTCCTACCACCACCTCCCCCACCCCCTGTTTTATGCAATGTGTCGACCCCCTCACGCAGCTCTTCAAATTCGGGGCAGACAACATTATAACGTAATAAGAATGGATCAATAGCATTGTTGTTCCCTGGATAATAGTTATCGCAGATGTGGAGGTCCAGAGATACTGATCAATGATAAGGGTGCTAAGGGTCTAGGGAACGAAAATGCAGAATTGGAGATTGCGAAACTCAAGCTTCTGAAGTTATGCACGTTTTTCATTTGACAACTTTGATCAATACTGCATGAAAAGAAGTGAATGGCTCGATTTGATGATGATGCACGATTAGACACGAAATTCAGCTATTCATTCTTGGTTGTGTATATTTGAGACATAGGGAGACTAATAAGAACGAATTCTATAAAAAACAATTGAAACAGGATGTAAAATATTCTGAAAGGCATAATCAAGAATTCAATCTACACTTACATTGGAATGGATCGCATGTCTTCTCTATCTACTTGATGCTATTAACCCATGACGCCTAGCCAGGATTAGTTTATAAAAAAAAGAATGAGCTTGATTCAGTTTACAGAGTAATGCATTCACACAGTTGCAAATATTGCAAAACTGTTAGAAACCTCCACTTTATAGAGATTGTTAAATTTTTAATTTATTTATTTATTTTTTTAAATATTTTGTTCTTATTACAACACTTGCAACGATATTTACATTTCGCATTATGTCGCTAGCAAATTCAATTTATCATTGTTTGAAAAAAATTGTTACGATTGAAACAAAAACTTTTCTTCCTAATAAAAAATAGTCTCCGATGAATTTTCGTTCCTTCCAAGGTTAAAAATTTTTGTATCTATCGTTTCCTTTGTATCCCGCATGGTCTTGCTGAAAAACTAAATTTTCTATTTCTTACAATATTTGCCACGATTCAAACAAGAACAATGCATCTTATGAAAAAAGCGGACAGAAGCGTGTCCAAGAACAATCCAATATGATCATCCTTTCGAAAATTACCGTGTCTACTGATTACAGACTACAGACTATAGACTCCAGACAGGCAGACAGACACCTTTGTAAAAATCGTTTTTTCTGACTCAGGGGGTCTCAAAATTAAAATATTTGATCAAATTTGCGAGAGTCAATTGTCACATAAGACCAATACCATGGAAAGAAGATCCTCGATAATTGTTTGAATGAAAAGTTTTTTTTCCGCTAATTCCATTGAAAATTAGTCACTTGTAGTTCTGAAAGTAGAATTTGGAAATAGGAATGATTTATTTCGTGCTCTCGTGCTTCATGGTTATATTTCTGGTAAACAAGATATTAGAAAAGCAATTTTGAGTATTTTGAACTATTTATTAGCATAAATGGATGTCGAATAATAAGTTTATTGCTTCGTTGACATGGTTCTTTGCTAAGTGGTTTCTTCAGTTATTTATTTTTTACGTGTATCCGTTTCATTGGTTAGTTTTTCTGCAATATGAAAAAGAATGCAATTTCACTCGCTGCATACGGTACTTACGTTTGTTTTTCTTGGTAAAATTGGTTCTGGTGGGGCTAGATGTTTAACTTCGAATTGTATATAAGCCGTGATTGATGCGACAAATTTAATCAGTTCTTCATCAGCTTAGAACGAAAATGAATCTCCTGATTATTGCTCTTTTCGCACTTCTGTGTGTAGCATTCGTCGCTGTCCTTGGTTCTCATCGTGGAGATACGCCAGGATCTTGTGATCTTCTGAAGAAGAACGAACCTTGTCAAGCAGGAGGATGTTGTCCCGATCTCCAGTGCAGTGGTAAGAAAATCACCATTCGAGCATAGCTTCCAAAAAACGATTGTTCGATTAAAAGTGTGATTGTGCTTATATTTGTTCCCGCGTACTGAAAATAAAAGAACTCAAAACTACACCAAAACTGGCGTTCTTTTGAAGATCAGAATCCTTCAGTCTCTAAAATAACAGTTAAGAATAATAGTGTTGATCAATCAAATAAATATTTCCTCTTTAAGGTCCACTACATCACAAGACATGCCAGTAGTTTCCTTCAATATGGGATCTCATAATTCTGATGCAGACAGGGAAAAACTCAATTATTGCTGACCTTTAAATCCTTCAAGATGTCCAAATGTGCTGCATCCTTAATCGCACTTTGGCTTCCATGAGTGAATTTTATGAGAAATAAATAACTTTACGAAATGAAAACAATCTTATTCATTCCATACTTTGTTAAATGCAATGTATTTCCGTCATGTTAATCATATCCTGAAATAATCGCCGGTGTTGGGCAGCGCTTGGCGTAGTGGTACTAGAGTGGGGGATATCTTGCTGAATACTTAAGGTTATATTTTCGGTACACAGAATATAAAGAAAGCATGTAGAACTGTTTTTCCTTTTTTCTCAGTAAAAACAAACGACAAAGAACGTGTTTATTGTTCTGTTTACGTCGCTTTTATGTGCAGAGATGAGTCAAATCCATTTTAGAAACTTAAAGGAGGTTTTTTCTTACAAAAATTTCCATTGAGTTAGGTCAGATGGGTATTCCATATTATCAAGATTTTTATCGAGTTTGAAAGAATTGAATTTTGTTTCCTAATAGTTTATGAATGTGAAGGAGGGTGGTGAAAAGATGTTGCGAAAAACGCTCTTAGGCAGCACTGTGTCTGTTTATATATATCGTATGCCAAGGTAGGAATCACACTGTCCTGATACGCGAAAATGAATCTCTCCATCCCCGGATTGGGTCCAGATGATTCAAGAACAGGACTGCCCTCACTTCTAATGTTGAGGTTTAGGCCGAGGGTTTCAGCTGCTTGCACTGCGGCTTCGTAGAGGAACGCTCCATCCCTACTCATTCCATGATTCTTGACCATTGCAAGGAGATGACTTCTACCGTTTGCGATTATATAGACGTCTGCCTTTACAGGCATCCGCCTTTACGGCGCACAGTGGGGACAGAATGTTCAAAACCACCCACAGGTCGAAAATTTTAAGCAAATCAAACAAAACTAATCCAGAAATGTTCGTAACGCAATTTCAAAGGAACTGACAGAGCCGAATTTTCAAAAGAAATTTTTTCAACTTTTTTAAACAAAATATGGCGTGTTCATAAGATTTCGGGTCTCGAATTAGATAAACCATATAGAATTTGAGGAGTTTCAGGCATAGATGATTTTATATTTGCCATCATTTTCGCGAAATAAATTTGTTTAAATAACGTGTTTGAATAAATTATTGATTTCAAATGCATAATCTATATTAAATCTTAACTTAAGAATTTTTTTGAACACTAATTTCAGTTTTGCCATTAGTTTTGGGAAAAAAAATTGTTGGAACGACTATGGACCCTGAACACATAAACCCTAAATCCATAGGCCCCAAGCCCATAAACCCTTAACCAATGAAACCGAAGCCCGTGGATCCTTAACCCACAAACCCGGAATCCTTGACCTCAAACCCACTAACCCTAAACCAATAAATCCTAAATCCATCGACCTCAAACCCATAAGCCTCAAGTCAATTGAACCTAAGCCCATAAACCCTTAACTCATAAACCCTGAATCCATAGACCCTGAACTCATAGACCCTAAACCAATATATTCTAAACCCATAAAGCGTAAACCCATATACCTTCTACACATTTACCCTTTACCCATATACCCTTTACCAATATACCCTTGACCTATATACCCTTTACCCATAAACCCTGGACGTTATTGGTTTCCATTGATTCCAATTCCTCTAGTACAGCTTGCTTCCAGCGTCCCCTGTCCTCGTAAGTCTTGGCTTCCTCGTATGTTATCGGATCTTTCTGTATAGATGCCAGCAGAATATGTTCTAGTTCATCCTCTTTTGGCTCTATGTCCTCTGAACTTTTCAAGTAACGGGCAAAACTTGTATCGTTTACTCCCTTGGATTTTCTCCTTGTGATTGGACCCCCATCATAACTTATTTTGTTTGGTAAATTCTTATTACTCTTTTTGGAGTGAGTTTTCTTGGACCTTCCTCTCTCCTTAGCCTTTTATTGTTTTCCCTCCAAGTTTTCGGGTTGGATGTCTCGCAACGTCTCTAAATTGTTAGTCGGAGTCTCTGGTACATCTGCGGACACGATTGGTTCGTTACTGTCTACGCTTCCCGTTTTATACACATTTTTATATACTAATTTTTCGGGGAACCTAACGTCTCAAGATTCCAAGAACCTTCTGGTATTAGGATCCCATAGGATATAACCCGTTGGTTTTAAACCTACCAAAACTCCTCTTATGGATACTTTTCTGAACTTGGTTTCCGTTTTTTGACGCAAAATATACCCAATGCAACCAAACCTCTATTTGTTCCAAATGACACTTAGCGCTTGGTGAGAACTCAAGGATAGGTACCCTGAACTCCATGGACTTGTGTGGTGTGATAATGTAGGAGTAGACTGCTGCATCAGCTGCAATGTCCCACATACTCGGGGGTAGACCCGAATCAGACATGAAAGCTCTTATTTTCCGCTGAATAGTTTTATTTAACCCTTCCGACATTCCGTTGAGTTCGGAAGTGTAGGCAGGACCACAGTCTGGTTCAATTTTTTCCCTTTTCATAACTCCTGCTTTACCTCCCAAGTACTCTGTGCCTCTATCAGATCTGACATAGCAGATTTTTGCATCTTTACCTAAGAGGTTTCGAACAGACATCAAATAGCTTCCAAAGGCTAAACCCGAATCTTCTTCTGATTCTATACAGATTACTTTTGCTAACCTGGAGTAATCATCAATGATTGTGATTATGTACCTTTTTTGCCCTGGCCATGAAATTGGTTTGATTGGCACCATTATATCTGAATGGATAATTTGAAGTGGCCTCTCGGCTCTTTTTCTTATTGACTTGAATGGTAGTCTCTCCATCTCCGACAATAAACTTATTTCACATTCCTCTATAGATTCCTCAAATTCAACCTTTTCCAACCTCTTGTCTTTGGTTTGCATTTCTTCCAGGTAGCTCAGTGAAGCATGTCCAAGTCTAAGTGCCACAGCATACCTTGATCTTTAATCGCATTAGATTCAGATTTACTGAAAAATTTGACTTCTTGAATATTCTCTCCATCGTCCAACCCTTCAAAATCATTTACTTTGATGGTTTTCAGGGATGTCTGACTTGCATGCCACTGCGGGACTAATTCGGTCTCTGAATTACCTTTCTGATTGTTTGAATCAATAAGGTTCCTACAATTCTCCCTCCCAATCTCAGAATGATTTATTCCTAAATTTTCATCAATACGAGAAACTCTTTCCGAATCTATTAATTTATGATTTGATAACGTTGTCTGTGATTGCCCTGGAATTTCATTATTTACAACAATCTTAGCCTTACAGCTATATTCATCGTACTCGTATTCTTCAGTTTTAGAATTTTCAATACCTCCGAATTCAAATCGAACCATCCAGTTGGGTTTTTCATAGGCACCCTCGAATATAATTTTATTCTTTTTATCGTACGCTCTGAAACTTTTGTCATCCAAGTAAATGCTGAATCCTGCATCTACTAATTTCCGTAAAGATAGCAGATTTTCAGAAATATCTTTTGCTGCGATCACATTGGATAATCTGACGATGTTTCTGCTGGTGAGTTCGATTTGAGTATAAAATCTTCTTTGCCATCAATGACAATATCAGCGAATTCGTTTTTGTTTGCGCTTTTAATGACTGCCTTCTTACTTACTTTGAATTCAGTTAGAATAAAACTCTTATTGACAATATGTTCAGTGGCGCCAGAGTCTGCAATAAATTCAACCCTATCGCAAGCAAACCTAATCAAATTATTGGACAAATCACTCTTACCTTGGTCGTCTTCTAAATACTCATCAAGATCCCCGTTGTCCTGTTCAGCCCTCCTTGCCTTAGGACCTCTAACAAATTTCCCACCGCCTCGGTTGTTTCTACTACCTCTACCACGGTTGTCCCTATTGCTCCAGCCTCTTCCTCTGGAAGTCTGATCCTGGACGTCCTTCTCCATTTTAATAGCCGTCTCAGGTTTGCTGTTTGGATTCGAGGTAAACTTCCTTTTTCTCACAAAAGATCGATGATTTGGATGTTCAGGGCACTTAATATCATTGCCCTTGTAGTCAGCCCAGGTATTGCACGCATAGCAGAAATGCTTGTTCGTGTTACTCAGAGGACACTCGTTTTTCCAGTGGCCCTGTTCTTGAATCCCTTGGAATGGCTTGCTCTTGAAGCCGATGCATTCGTATTCTCTTGCCTCTGATTGTGCCCATCTGATTTTTCCGCGTTTGCTTCTACTTCAATTTGCGACAGCGTATTTTTCAACGTTTCGAGCGTCATATCACTTCCGGTGGCTTGCTTTATTGTTAAGTTAGTACGTCGTATTTCAGGCACCTCTTGGACAAGGACTAGATAAAATGTAGAGCGCATTTCTTGTGGGCTAAGAGGATCTGGATCATCACTCATCTCGGGCTCTCTGATGATACTATCAAAACGTGTGATGAACTTGTTTGCACTTTCCCCCTTGTTCTTACGAATTTGATACAGCCTCGTCCTGATAGCTGTCGGAGTAGAGTTCACCTCTTCTTTCTGACTCTCACGAAGTGTCTCCATAATTTCTGCAAGTTTATTTAAACCTAAAACCTTTAGATGACATTCATCATCAATCCTATTGATTATGATATCCTCTGCCGCATTTTTCCGTTTTGAAGCCATCTCATCAGAGAAAACTTCTGCGCAGTTCACTTTCGGATCAATCAAATCCAACAAATCGTAGCTGTTTAGCAATGTTCTTACACTGTCAAGACATATTTTAAAGTTAGTCTTTTGAGACTGTCTGTAGTTTCTACTTATTTTCAATCTAAAGAAGCTTGATTGAGATTAAATCGGATATGTTTGTAGGCCTTCCGATGAAACTTGATTTTTACCTGCTGTGTGGATAGTACTGGATAACTCTGAATTGTGGTTACTCGTATTCGGTGTAATCTTTGCCACGTCTGCCTCTTGTTGTAGAACTCTAAGTCTCTTCCTCTCTGACTCTGCCGTATTGTGATGAATCTGGTTTACCTTTTCTATTGTTTCTTTTACCAATGCTCGAGCTGTTCGATCGGTTATTTCCAAAAGCATGAGATTTTTTGCCATTTCTAAAGTGTTTTTCATCAACTCCCTGGGCGTAACTCTGACCATTCTTCTGTTGGAGTCAAGAGATAACTTACTTGGTGTCGTGAATGGCTCATTGTTACTAGCTGTGGTGACAGTCATCACTGTGGCCACACCTTCTTCTATGATCATTTCCGTCTGTTCGGTTTCAACTTCTGAATTTCTCGTTTGATTTCTCCTCTGATCTCCTCTGTCGTTTGCTGTGAAAGTATCAAGCGTGATTAGTACCTGGATTTTCCAGAATCCTGAATTCTTATCAGGCCTGACAGTCGAACCTATTGACATTTAAAAAAAAACAAAAATGCAACTCTTCATCATTTGACTCTCAACAATATTCTAGAAACCTATATTCCTCGATTTTATTTATTTATTATTCTCGCTTTTGAAATTCTGAATCCTTTTATAGAATCAAATGTTTTTAATCAAATTTAATCAAATGTATTTAGTCTTTATAAAATAGCTGACATTCTGTAATTCTGAAAATTAGAATACCTGGTGAATGTTGCACCGGTAGACTTTCTTCGGATTGTATACTGTTCAGGATTGAGTAAGAATTTGAATTATGTTTTGAACTTTTGGTAAATGATGTTTTAATTCTTATATTCTTCGGCGTCTTTCTCTACATATTTGATTTCGATTCTCGTTTACAATTTATTTCTTGTCTCTATCTTCCATCTCTTATTATCGTCAATAAAAATACTCTTCAAATTTGTGTGAGTGTATGGATCCTTCGCACCTCGCCTGGTGCGAGTCTCAGTCATTATTGCTTGCGAACATATACCATGATCGCCATCTAGATCTTTCCCGTCAGCCATATGTTCCAGGATTAGGGACAAACAATTTCAGTAGATGATTTATTTTATCTCTTGAATTAGAATATCATAGCAAACCTTCCTCTCTTCAAATTGAAACTGAAAACAAATTGCAAATCTCAATTCCAGGCATCATCTCTCCTACTTTAGAAAGTTTGTCCTATGCTTCCGACCAAAAAGGAAAATACCGTTCCCCCTCTTAGCCCAAAGCGAGAAATTAGATTCTCCCCCCGCACCCCTCCATACACGCACACCACTCTCCGAAATTCACGCTTAGGTCAATCGGATTTGGGTAGGTACCTAGTGCATGCGCCGCCGATTTCAATCACTTAATGACCCTAGAACTCTGAACCTTGTAAATTTAAACTAGCGAGTCGATCTGAACCCTCCCTTTCCCCTGGAGCCAGCGCCTAAAGTTTGACTAGCACCGCCAGTCAATTCATGACACTTAGCTTCCAGAAGGAGAACAAAAACAATAGTAAAACAGTCACTCGACCTTTTTCTTCTCTCAAACTCTTGATCTCCTCTCAATTTCATTATTTCCATGGCTAGTAACAGGGGTGAATCCTCCCCCCACCCCTTCCTTAAGGTCTGGGAAAAGGAGAAGGTATGTGACGAATATTATCTCTATGACTCATCACAGAGATGTATTTCAACTCCCCACCATCCACAAGACTTTGGAAATGGAGAAGATATGTGACCTACATTATTTCCATGACTGGTCATAGGGGTGCCTTTTCGCCCCCACAAGACTTGAGAAAAGAGAAAGGTATGTAATCTATAATAAGAGTATGACCTTCATTTTTTTGTTGCCGATTTGAGGAGTTGAATTGAGAATGTCAACGTGAAAATCGTAAGTTACGTCTCGTTCGAAGTCCTGTTCCAGAAGGCACAAACTTTCGGCCACCATGACAACAACAATATTTTATTTCCGAATATATCAACTCTATTTTCCAATCTCTTATAACTCGACCCTTTTCTACACTACGACTGTCATTTTCCCACAATTCAGTAAAATTGGTCTGCTCAAAATTCTTTATCGCTTTTTCCAATTCTTGGTCTGCTCAAAATTCTTAATCCCTTCTTCCAATTCTTTATAGGAGCCAAACTTGACTCCTATAGCTAGAGCCATATTTACACTAATAATTTGGTTTTACGCCGTTGAGGGCGCTGACTGTGCTCAACGGATAAATATCCTTCGTTACCGATGAAAGAAAAATTGCCATTATCAGCCAAGGATAATTTATCGTTTTGTCTTCGTGTTAAATACATTCAAATTCCTTCCAAAAACTCAACGTGCACTCTCAAGTTACATACAATATACATAGAACGATAAAATACCTTACAGCCACTTCGGCGTGCTTAATTTACGCTTTTCGAGGAACCGGTGAAAAAAAATTACCGGTACCGGCATTTTTATTTTTACCGGTACCGGTAGTGTATACACTTCGTATAAACTATTCTTCGTGAGATGCGAGGATCAGAGCAAGAAAAATGATTGCAACGAAACTTTTGATTTCTTACGGGCACTGCTTATAGCTAAGGAACCACAAAGGAGAGCAACAGTAATGAACTGCATTTTCGATAGCTGCCGAAATCTTTAATTGAGAATGTCTGGAGTTACCAATGATTTTCAAAGGAATACTTGATTCTTGACTTTTAAGTTCTTGGCTTGTGTTGCTCTTATGTTTTAATAAATAACCTAACCAAACGAAACAACGAAAACATGATAAAAAATGTTTACTAATAATTTGAAACACTTGTTTTTCTGCCTTTTATACTGTTGTTGATCTCCCATTTTGATTTTATGAGCTTCGCGTTTATTTATTATAGGCTAAGAATATACCAATCTAAGTAGGAATACACGAATAGAAATTTTATGATTTTTTTATAGGTATCGTGTTTTTTTGCAGGTGACTCAACTCCGCGTTCCAAATATTTTGGTGAGGATACTATAAAGAAACCCTTACTTATTTCATCATTTTCTGATAAACTCTACTATTTCGCGACTAGATTCGATAAACTTTGGAAAGACGACAACAAAGGAAATATTGAATCATGTGATATTTGGACCATTGATATGATATTTATAATAATTTTTTTCGTGATTTTATATTCTTGACAATAGTTTTTGTGCGTACACACAAGAGTTAATTATCATATGAATAAATATACACGGAAAAGAGAAGATAGTCAGATTCAATAGTTCTGGTACTGTATGAGATAGAGATTTTAAAATATTTAATACCTGAAGTTAAGATCCCTACTTCAAATTATGAGAAGGAAAAATAAGTACTGAGCGAACTCAAGTCAACACAGACTAACAATTTTCTTCATCTGCATAGATAGGTGCGGCATTGGTTTTTGATTCTTTAGAAACTTTGGATGATTTGAATTTTCTAATGTTTTAATTCCATATTTATTTGAATGCTCAATGTTACCAGCAGAATTGGTATCGATGACATTATTTCCGTAATTGAAATACTAAATAATGGTAAGGCTGTCGGTGTGGATGGTATTTCCTCTGAAATGCCTAAGTGCGGCGGCGGATGTTTGTTTGTGTGGCTGTGTGAATTGATGAATGTGTGTGCTGTGAACAGCGAAGTTCCGAGTGATTGGAGAAAGGCGATGATGGCACCAATCTACAAGGGAAAGGGTGGCCCAGGCGACTGTAGAAATTATAGAGCGATTAGCCTTCTAAGTACTGTGGGCAAAATATTTACCAAAATATTTAATAATAAAGTCATGGGAGTAACAAAGGGAAGGACCTGGGAAGTTCAATGTGGATTCATGCCAGGGAGATCATTTTCCGTTTAGATATTTAGCTTGAGACCGATCACAGAAGAAGGCATCCAAGTAAACAAAAAAGTTTTCTGTGCATTTGTTGATCTGGAATAAGCTTTCGACAAGGTAAATAGAGGTAAACTTTGGGAGGTCCTAAAAGAATATGGAGCGACTGGGTGGCTTCTGAAAGAAATACGTGCAATATATAATAGTAGCAAAGCAAGTGTAAGGGTGAATGGACTACTGAGCGCTTGGTTTGATATTAAGCAGGGCGTTTGTCAAGGATGCGTTTGTCCTCTTGGATGTTCAATATATAAATGGCAAAATGATTGAGAATGGCTCTATTTGACGAAGAAGAAGGTGTTGATCTTGGGACAGTGGAAGTTCATGGCCTTGCGTTCGCAGATGACGAGATCCTTACGGCAGAATCAGGCGATGATTTGCAGATGATGTTGAGCAGACTGAATAACAGCATGAAGAGCATTGGTCTTAAGATTAACATAAATTAAAAAAAATTATTGTATTTGAAAGAAAGGATGCGAGAACAAAATTCAATATTGCCCTCAATGTAGAAGGGATAGAATAAATTGATAATTCCGTGTATCTTGGAAGTTTATTCACTGCTGACGGAAAAACAGTGCACGGGCTATAACTAAAAGTAAAAATGTAACGAATAGAGATGAAATTGCCATATATGATTCTGCGCTAGCACCAACTGCGCTGCACGGTAGCGAGATTTGGACGTATCAAGAAAAGAACAAGAGCAAATTCAACGCGATCGGCATGTAATTTTTGCGAAATATGGGCGGTAAAACGCTAATGGACAAAGTGAGTAATGACCGGGTTCTCAAAGAATGTGGTGTAGAAGAAACGCTGTTTGACAAGAGTGGAAGAAATTTGCTGAGATGGTTCGGTCACGTTGAAAGAATGGATGAAGAACGATTAACAAAGCAAGTGTATCTAGGTTGGTTGAATGGTAGCGTACCCAGATGTAGACCAAATCAGGAATGGATAGAATGTGTCAATGCGACCCTAAAGAGGAGAAATATGGACACAGGATGAATGTGTCGTTCGAAAACAGAAACAGACTGGGCATATTTTTGCTGTGTATTGTTTTTATCAGGGCTCACCTCTTATGTTGCCAAAGTAACCTCATGTATATTCATTAGGTTTAACAATTCTTATAAAGCCTCTGTTTACTACAAATTCCGCGTCTTGAGCGAAGTTTCTGGGATAAAAAATTGAGAGTAAAAATGAAATGGAGCTTTTTAGGTTCGCAAAAAACACGTAGAGATTTCTGAAACTGATCTAATATTGATCCCTGCGTGCTTCCACTACACATCCCTTGCTCAAAATTTCCCATGTCGATTCCGCTTTTAAATCTTTCATTTCAATTCCCTATTTTCCAGTAGTACTTAATGGTATAATAATGATAAATAATCATCGAATCTTCTATACATAGAATTGCTTGATGGTGTTCAATGTTATGGATATTGTGGCCCTTCTGCAGGGGCTAGAGGAATGTTTCTGGGTTCATTTGAAAGCCTATGAAGTCTGGTTTCTGGAAATAATATAGAGAAAACACTTGAATTTGCTTCTTAAGAATTATGGACTTAGAAGTTCACAAATTCTGATTAAAATACAAAAATATGGCTCAACTGCAGGGTTATATGATCGATGTTTCTTAGTTCATCTAATACCTTATGGATTCCACTTTTTAAAAAGATAGACGGAAGCTTCATCACTTATTATTTTTTGTTCATTTTCCTCCCCTAATAGCGATAAATTAAAAAATTTTATTTCTATATTAAAGCCATTCTTCGAGGGGTTGTGAGATATTTCTGGTTCCATCGGAAATCTTATGGAGTCTGCTTACTGGGAAAAATAAAAAGGAGTCACTGATCACTTTCTTCTCAATTTCAGTTGCAGGAAAGTGATAAATATACAAATTACTCATTTTTACTGATAGAAATTGTGGCTATTTTTTACTTCATTAGTTTTTATAGAGATGATTGAAGCTTATGGTTTTCTTTATTCTGAGAGGTGGAGACATTGAAAAATTAGGTTCTTTTGTACCCACTTTCAATCCACCTTACCCCTTTAGAAAGTATAAAATACAGATTATACTCAATCCTTTTTTGGTCCACTGCGTCCATTAAGAAATATAAAAATATGTAGTTCTCAGCATCAATTTTAAATTATTATTTTCAAAGCATTGAGTCTCATTATCAAAGAAATTACAAAGTGCTTTTGTTATAGAAGTTATGTATCAGAAAGATATCGACTAATTTTTCACTCATCCACGTTACTGATATGTTACAGAACTCCCCTCGTATTTTTTAAAATCCAAAATGGTTATGGTGGGCGCCAAGGTTAT
The DNA here is from genome assembly GCA_011762715.2 of Neuroterus valhalla. NCBI lineage: Eukaryota > Metazoa > Arthropoda > Insecta > Hymenoptera > Cynipidae > Neuroterus > Neuroterus valhalla. The sequence goes on along the minus strand of WSXT02008271.1, from coordinate 371 downwards.
AAAATAACCTCCTAATATGCTCTTTTGGCATTCTTTTTCTGATTTCGGGAGGTAATTTATTACAGAAACGTTATGTTGAATTTTGAAAATGAGAACATCCCCCCCCCCCTCTCCGAACATCGCCAATGTATAAAAGCTAGAATTAATAAAAATGATCCCTCCTATGAAAAATGTTTTAAACTACCTAATGCGAAAAGTAAGATACAAAAGTATTGAAATCAGTACAGAATTAATATGGAAGGAAAGCTTGACACTGTTAATCTGCAAATTGTGAAAACGAGTATGTTGACTTCGTATATTCTCATCCGCAGGGAAAAGAGTTGACGCGTTGATTAATCGTAGATCGTACTGGAATGAACTATTCTTGGTTG
>WSXT02008260.1:0-14754 GCA_011762715.2 Neuroterus valhalla | reverse complement strand
CGAGCGCGAAGCGCGAGATCCTACGGACGCGCGCCCTAGGCGCGCTGATACTTGCGAGCGAAGCAAGCTGCGCGCGAAACGCGCGATGAGAATGTGCCCGCGAAGCGGGCAGATTTTTTTACAAAAAAAAAGTACTTCGTTTTACAGATATACATTCGAATGTATGAAAAATTTTCCGAATGATCGTACGATTGTTTCGGAAACCCGATATACTATCTACATTACATTTCGAACATTTCAAAGGATATTTTTCATTCAAGAGCATTTGAGGAATAGAAGAAAATCTCGAGGGATCAACGGTCGCCGGTCGGAGCGTTAGGTGGTGCGTGGAGAATCACGATATGGCCGCGCGCAAACAATGACACGGCGTGAGGAAAAACGACTTTTCTTGAAATGGGGCAACTCGAAGCAGCAAGTGAAAACGCCTTCGAAAAGTAGACACTTTTCCGGAATAGAAACAACAAATCTCGAAATTGGACCTCGCAGGGAAAAAAGGATTCTCCACGTGAAATTGTAAATCGGGTACAAAAGCGGATCAATTTTTCCTCTGCAATTAATCGTACACATCTTTAACATGTTAACGATGTATGTATGTATAATTTGTTTGCAAATTATACATATTTCATTATTCATTCTTAATGTTCATACCTTCACGAGCATTTTCCATGTCACACAAACTTTTACCACAAAAAACTCACTGAATGTGGCAAATTTCGGAAAATTTTCGCTATTTTGGGTCCGTCATTCTGAATTTTCGATTATTGTTTTAACTTTAGAATCAGCGACCCCAAAAACCCCTTATTACTTATTTTCAAGCAAATAAATGGAAAATTTCAGGAAAACGTCAGCCATTTTGAGTCCACCATTTCGAATTTTGGATTTCTGACTCCAATTTCGAAATCAGCGACCCCAAAAACCTTATGTGGGTACTCGAACGAAGTGAAATATCGTTATGTTGATTTTTGGCCAGCTTTTTGGGATTTTGAACCACTGTGCGTTTGAGAGATCCTTTAGTACGATTGAAGGCGTTCGGGAAACACCCTTATCATTGATGAGAGAGAGATAGCAATTTCCATTCCTATAGCCAATAGTGTGATAGAATTTAGGCCAAAAATTACCCATATTTATTATGAATAAACTAATAGAGGCAACTACTGTGTTTTTTCAAACAGTCTTCCATACGTACTGAGGACCATTTGGACATTCAATAAAACTATATTGAGCAGTAACCTGGGAAATTTCTACCTTTTTCTCGATCGATTTACCCTGGTCGGCGATGAAACATCTCTTGATAATGAATATCCAACGTAAATGATAATATTTATTGGCGTTTCTAAGTTTCAAAATGGATTTTTAAATATTTATCAGTACGTTATTTAATGTTTGCCTTCCGTGAATTTCCCAAGGCCCTCCTCTACAGAATCTATGTCTACGTATCGAACAATTTTTCATTGCATGAATTTCTTTTCAATTTTCACCTCCATACAGATGATTCATTTTGTGTTAAGTATTCCATGAAGATTTTAATTAATGATTCATAGCAGGAAATACGCTACAACGTACTATTATTTTCCGAGACATTCATCGCAAGATTTTAATTTATTGTTGTTTAATTAAAAACCAATCCATTTCAGAACCCCCTTTCACGCACCGCAGAACACTAACCCCAACGGTGCTCTCGGAGTTTTCCGCACGTTCAACTGGAATCGTATTTCTCCACAATTCTCACCGCGGTTCTATAATTAGATTATTTTCGATCCCCTTTACTCTCAACGTTTCCCTACTCACATCTTCCTGTCAGTTTCCTTTCTTTTGCAGACGATTTATCTTTAATTGTCTTGATTGGATGATTCAATGTGTCCCTGAGGGTTTACATTTTCCTTGTTCCTCTCCGATATTCCGTCGCACACTCTACCACTACGTTAGTGGTATGAGGGATCCACAGCTTAAGGTGGGTTCCGAATATTTTTTTCTAGAAGTATCAGCATCACGACTTTCCGGAAATGAACACTCCCTTGCTAGGAAAGTGTTAACCGCGTGATCCGCCAAAGCTCCTGCAGAGTGCGAGGCGGGAATCGAACCCGCAACTAGCCAGAGTGGGTCCGAAGCTCATGCCTTAGCCCCCACGACCAACAGACCACTTTTTTTCATTTTCTTTTAATATATACTTGCAATTTAGTAATCTATGTAACATGAGTAGAGTAATTCTAACTATTTAAATTAGTGCTTAAGGTTTTATGTGATGAACTAGTTATTTTTTGTCTCCATTTGAAAGTCCTTGCCGCTTAACTGAAGTGAATCAGCGGAACAAGAATCAGCGAAGTGAGTGTTTGATTCAGCATAATATTATTCTAGTGATCCAATCAGTAGTAATAAACTTTTCCTACTTTAACATTTATTGTACTATTGAATCTGGGCTTGAATGAAATTCAGGTTGTACGAGTAACAAGAAGAAAGTATTGAACTTTTCTTCAAATTTTCTTTTTTCTCCTAATTTCTTGAGGCACGAATCCTATTCTTTGCAATACATATTTTAATACGTATTATATCGCTAACTTGACGAGTCAAGTTCATCTACTGAATCTACTTTATCGACAACTGTTACTCGAATCTGCAATTCAGCTCTACCTCTCTCACTCTCATAAGAAATTCCTATATTCTAGTTGGAAACCGATATATCTCAGCTCCCTGATGAGATTTTGGGAAAGTTCTTTTCGATGGCACATATGCAGGGCATAAAAAAGCAGGATGCAATATTCCGAGTATGTACGTGCATTACTTTTGGTGTGAAAAGGATTACAAGAATGTATATTGGTGCTGCAATATAAGGCCACGCTTCGCTCGTCCAATGATTGGAAATTTTCTAGTTATTTTCTCTCAAAAACATTTCTCTAGAGCAGGAATGTTCCTTAAATTTTTCGGGATAAAAATTTCGAAGTGCATGAACAAATTTCGAAGGAAATTAATTAGGATTTCTTTCATATTTTGTCTGAAAATATATTTCATCGGCAGAATGTATTTCAAATTTTCCTGGGTACTTTAGACCTATTTCGGAAACATTTTTTTAAGACATAACTTTGAGCACGTGAATTATGTATGGATCAGAAAATCAATAAATTGTGCCCTTCAAATCTTGATTATAGAGAAATTTTTCTGAAGTTTTGGGAACATATATTTGGAATTATTAATTATTGGGGGAATTGCCAGAAAAGGGGACATTTTAGGCCTATTATCCCAAAAAACACTATTGAAACAGGACAGGTTTCGACGGTTTTGAGAATTAAGTAGGTACCATTACTGAATTTCTTTCATGGGATATTTATGCAAACATCCATTTCAATTCATGGTGTTAATTCTGAGCATCATTTAACACAACAGATGAAACATTGCAAAATAAATCAATTTTGGAAATAATACTCAAATTTCTAACAAAAAATATCTTCTTTTTCTACAGAAATTGGAACAGTTGAAGTTAAAATTGAAAAAATCAATTTACGACAACAAAAAACGGATTTCCAACAAAATGGTCCATTTTCAACAATGTTTCAACAAAATAGTCAAATTTCGAGCTCAAAAAAAAATCACATGCAACAAAAATTGAACAGTAACATTTTATGTTTAAAAAACCATTTACAAACCTAGCATAAGAGTTTTGTACTAAAACAAAGAATCTTCAACTGAAGGAGTTGAGTTTTCAAACAGATAAACTAACATTTACTGAAAAGAATGGATTTTTAGCTAAAACTATGGAATTTTCAATCCGGATAAGATAAATTTTTAGTTGAAAAAAATTACTTGTAACAAAAAAAAAAATAACACTCAACAAACAAACAAAACTCACTTTCAAACAAATAATTTTGTTTTCACACAAAACGATGAAGAAATAAATGAAATTTTAAATTTTAACTGAAGTAGTTGAATCTGAAACGAGAAAGGCGAATTTTTACCTGAAATGATGAATATTTAACATGGATAGATCAATTTTTGACAAACATTTATTTTTAATTGAAAAATATAATTTTTCAACAAAATGGTTGGGATTCGAACAGGGAAACTAAACATTTCTAAACAAAAATGTAATAGTGACATTCTTGGCTGGAAAAATTAATTTTAAACCAAAAATATCAGAGTTTTTTACTAGAAGAATGTTTGACTAAAATAAAAAATGTTCAACTGTATAACTTTAATTGTAACCGTATAGAAGAATTTTTGAAGAAGAATATTAACTTCCGAAGAAGAAGATGAATCTCTTTTTAAAAATCGATTTTTCAACAAAATATGTGAAGTTTCAAGGAAATTATTGAATTTGTAATTGAAAAAGACAAATTTTTGATGAATGATTGTCGGATTTTGAACATTTTCCACAAAAAAAAAAACAGTTCAATTTTCAGTTTAGGAAATCGATTTTCAACCTAACTGACGAATTGTTAGGTATTGTGATGAATCTCAACGAGAATAGATGTATTTTAAGCAAAAAGATGAATTTTTACCCACAAAGATTAATTTTCTACAAAAAAGGCAAATTTTCCAGGAAGTACATGAATTCTCGAAGGAATAGCCTTAATATCAAATTTATAAATCAATGTACAACTGAATACTTGGTGTTTCCCCAAAAAAAGATGGATTGATTTTTAACAAAGTAGTTACAAATCTAACCATAGGTGAATTTCAAATCGAAATAATGCAAGTTTTACCAAAAATTTGATTTTCAACAAACAAGTTTAAATTCTGAACAAGTACTTGATTTTTTGACTAAAAAAGGATGGATCTAAATTCGGATTCCAATTGGTTTAAAAAGTTCCCGTTCCATGTAAAGAATTCTTTGTTCTAAGTAAAATTACACTTCTTCACTAAAACTCTATAATACCTTAGAATAAAATTATAATCATTTTCTGGAATTTCCCGTCCCAAGTCAGATAAATAAGAAAAAACAAATAAAACGTGATTATTATTATTTTTTTTTTTAATTTAGACAATCATTATTTCTGTATGTTAGGTCTATCATCAATTCGATTATCAAATTTGAGTCAGCTTGAAAAAATCTCACAGAGCAACAAATTGGCAAAACGTTATTCTTACAATGGAAACAAATTAAAATTCTTCCACTCATAAAGTAAAGATATATTTAAATATTTTTAGAATCAGATCAAAGGAACGTTACATTTTTTGAATCAAGTGATAAGATATTTTTTATTCATAAAAAGAAAGCAGTCATTTCTTGTATTTTTTTTGTAGAATTTTGAATAGCCTAGGTTGAGTCAAATCCATTCCTGGTTTTTAAATTGAATTCCTGTTCATTTCTCGTTTTTTCGATGAAGTCCCTGTGAGAATCAATGTCCCTGAATTTCCAAAGTTATGTTCAATTTTCATCAAATTTCATTCGAAATTATTAAAATTTTGTGTATACCAATCAGTGGAGAATGATCGATTTACTTGGAAATTATGAACGACTTTTTGGACATTGTCTATACAAAGCCACGGCATGTCAGGAAGAATCTTCTTTTAATATCCACGTTCAAACTGAAGAAAAGTTACGCCCTTTAGAATCTCTACAGCAGAGGTATTATCTTCAATTCAAAATTTTTCGTTCTTACTCGGAACATATTGATTATCAGAAGAATGTGAATAGACTTCTCAACGAAGGACACAAGCAAACATTTGAGTCTCATTCCAAAAGTAATTTCCGGACTAAACCTACGTTCTCCTCATAATCACTTTTCCTTGCGTCGCGTCGCACTAATTTTTCTTCTCTAAGGGACCAGAAAAATGCGGGGAAATTTTAAAAAACCTTTTACGCCAAGAACACATTTTATTTTTTCATATCCTCACTCCTGTCGGCAGTGGTCGTTAATGTCTTGGACAAAGTGAGAAGATATAAAAGTCGTAATGAAGGAAAAAAGGAGGATTAAAATGAAAATGCTGCATGTGAATTACAGCAGGGCCAGAACGAGTCCCAGGTGTGATTCCAAGGATTAATCAAGTCTTCCAATGCAGCTTTATTTTTACAGCCCGAGAGTTGACGATGTTATGACAATATTATGAGGCTGCGAACTTCATGGGGATCGTGTTCTTAATGTCAAGGCTCAAGTCTCTCCAGATTTAGCCCAGGCAGCAGGGTGTTATAAACTGAGTTACCTGGAAAAAAATCCAGGAGAGATGAAAATTGGTGAAATAGTATATTTCTTCATCCTGAAAAACATACTAAGTTTTCGAATACCTCCCCCTCGAGCATTCGTCGCCATCTTGGAAAATAGAGCCCCAAAATCATTTTTTTTTAAAATATCTTCTGTTTGGTGCATCTTATAAGAAAAAAGTCTAAATAAGAATTACAGTAGAAAAAATATGGTACAACTTTTGTAAAAACCATTTTTTTGTTAAATAAATATTTTTAGAGTTGTGTGCCATGATATGTGTAGAGTATTCGTAGAGACTGCGTAAAAGACGGATTATCACCTGAAATTAATGTTATTAACGATTAATTATTGAATTTCATTATTATTATTATATGAAAAAATTATTATAATCATAGTTCTTTCATAATATTATTAATAATTATTAATCTTTTTATTTGTACTCATTTCCTCACCACCTATGAGGTAAAGTAAATGGCGCGTTTTTTTTCTTGTGTTTCCCCATAAGGCCTAATCACATGGATAGATAAAGGGATGGAAATGGATGGGTGGGTGGATTGATGAATGTATTGATCGAGGACTAGATTTTCAGATGAAACTATTGATGTAATTAATTTGATGTTCGTGATCTGGTAACCTTTCTTCGTTTTGAAATTCTTGATGGACCCGGTTGTACTTCTTTTGTGTAATTCTTCTCTTGTGGCTCTTCTTCTTCGCCTGCATCCTGTTCTTCCTCAGTTCGCGAGAGGTAGCTGATGGAAGCTTCGATTTCTCCCTCTCCTTCCTCTTCCTTGAAGTCGCTCAAAATTTTCAGTGTAGAATTTTCCTAAACAGGAAGCGTGGTACTTTCCATCTGCTGCTGCTAAATCCGAAACGTTCTGAAGGCGATGAATTACTTCTCTTGCCCATTCATCTCGCGACTCTGCAAAGTTCATAATCTTATCTCTAAACTTAATTGTGCGAACATCATAGACTTTTTCATGGGCGGCAACGGGTCTTTTTTTTGCTTTAGTAGAAATTCTGCAGTAATTTCATCACCACACAAAAACCATCCTTCCTCGAATTTAAAAACTGGCAGAGCCGATCGCATTCCTTGTGTTAACGAAGTCGTTGGTTGATCAACACTTTTGCGACGCAATGATGCCGCAATCATCCCTTCCTGAGTGTAATTTTTCCGGCACGACACACGCACGATGATTGATTCCACATTTTTCAGAAATCTGTCAGCTTTACCGTCATCCCTTTTAACACTTGCGTCTCTAAAAGCATTCACACCCTTCTGTTTCATATAATCAAAATCACCGTTTTCAACGTTTCTTCACATATAAAACATGTTTCCTCTGTAACAGACATTTTTAGAAAATGCAAAACACACAACACAGAACACAAAACATGGAAAACGAAACGCGCAATACTCAACAGAAAATGTAGGCATACCCCGAACGAATAACGTATTTAGTGTAATGTTATCCACTCTCTAGATGCTAAGTCACACTCGACTTGTTAACCATGCTTCGAGCGAGATATTCAGCACGTAAAATATACACTCGATAATTTTTTTTTTTTAACAAGTACAATTTACAATAATAATGATCATAATTATTATAAAAACAGCAATGATGACAATAATAGTTCAATATAATAGTAATATTAACTCCCTCACAGCATGGGATATCCCCGGGATATCCCATTGATGACCCAGGCTAACCCCAAGCTAACCCATGGATATCCCACGGGATATCCTAGAGGGCAGAAATTCGGATCCGAAAGACGCATACCCTAGGCGCGCTCAAACTTACGAGCGAAGCGAGCTGCACGAGAAGAGAATGTACCTGCGCAGCGGGCAAATTTTTTTCTAAGTAAAATTCTCTGAAAAGTTTGTGAAAATAATACACCTTTTCTATCAACAAAAGGGATACTTGGAGTCTTTTTTCTATCGATCTTCACGGCACATAAGATCGGTTGAATGACAGTGAAGTAACCATAAACTTGGTAGCTAAACAATGTCAGCAAAAAATTAAATTTTAGGTCTTAAAGGAAGATATATGTATGGAAAATCGTTGAATTTAATCGGCACAACAACGAAATGGCGTGCAAGCGGCATATCGAAGGCTTGGAACTGCGTATAAAATAGCCTCACAGAATCGAAAACACTATTTTATCCACCTGATACCGCTGTTTACGACAGGAGCGTAAAGATTGGAATTATAAGGAGGCCTTTACCGCGAAGAAAGGAGTCTCTTCTCGTGACGAGCGAATTGTATAGGTAAGGACCATGCGTTACGCAAGGAAATCGATGGTTAACGTATCTATGTAGAGATCGCTTGCAGTTACCTTCGTTCATTCCCGTGGAAGAGCCACTCGCAAACCTTCTACGTAACAATTTTCTCGTTTCAAGTACGCGGACTTCAAGAACCCCTTCAGAACATTGTTCGTGACAGCGCGAAGGGAAAATCTCTTCGCTACGGAAGTGGTCTCGACATTTCGGAAAATACTCAGCTTAACAAACTTCGCACGAAGATGTCCACTACAAAAGTCGGATGATACGGAGACGAGCATTAAGAACGAATCAGAACAGAAATGACACTTATAAAGGAGGCGTGAAATCGGTTCAATTTTATAAGGTGTCACTTAACAGTATTCATTTTATAAATAATTATTACAGTCCTATGTTCCAAATATAGTGGGAACTTTTAGTCCTAGTATGTAGTTAGTTACTTAGGTTTATTCCTTGTCATCTGTTTTGAAGTGTAATAGTAATTATTCCCATCCTTCTCACAGGTTTGAGGACCTCCTTTCCCTTTACAATAGGTTAGAAAAGTGCCTTAAATTGCTTATTCTACCTTCAGAATAAGGCTTGAAAGCTATTTTTCGGCTTATCGCTATTATTAAGATACCAAGTACGCATGATCGAGCTTCCAGGGCTACAATTTCCTCTTGTTATTTCTCAATCACATAGATTCCTCGACTTTTTACTTTATTTCTCTGACGTCCTTTTATCCGGACAAAACCTTGGCTGATTCTTCCCTTGGTTCTTCCAGTCTCCTCATCCATTCTATTCCCTGACGACTTTCATTTACTATTCCTTTCACACAATCACTCACACTTCTTCCTTTCTCTCCATCACACACCTCTAACACATGTTCCCACGACTCCAATTCATAACCACACATTCTACACATTTTCGCTTATTCATCCATCCAGTATCGACATGCTTTCATTCTCTCTCCATTCTGAACCGCAACACTCTATTCCACTTACTCTCCTCTTTTAACTTTGTCAGGTGGTCTGATTCCCCGACCCATTTAAACATCTTTTACCGCCTGTTGTACTGCGATTTCATAATTTTCCTTCATCTTTCCTTTCCATGTCTTACCCTCATCTCCAATTCTATTTTCTACATCCCCTTTATGAAAACCACAGTCTTTTCTCATTCGCTGTCTCTCTCCTTCCAATTTTGAGCCTTCTGTACTGCCTCTCTTCTTTTCAGACAAGAGGCGCCCAACGAATGAGCAACGGTGTAAATAACTGTCACTCGTCAATCCCCTCTCTTGTTACCTTTGAAGCGACCATGCGGTGAGCGGGATGTAGAAAGGGGTCCTCGGCGACCAGGCTGTGTGAACATTTCGAGCAAGTAGGCGTGGTCAGGCGTGGACAGACGAAGCCCGTGGTGAAACGAAAAGAGAATTCTCGATGAAGTGCTCGGAGAAGAGGAACAAAGGAGAAGCGCGACAACCTTGCGTTGGACACCCCTGCTCTAGACCTAATCTCCTTTAAGCACGCTTGTGCGATTTTGCTTCCCTCTCCCCTCTTCAGCTTCTCTCCAAACTTCCATCCACTCTCCACTTTCCGAAGTACCATTTTCTCTCTACCCAGTTTTTCCCTTAGCATGTATCATGGGCAACTCAAACTTACCTCCATAACCCACCTCAAGAATCTTTCGTGAAGACTTTCCACTCTTTTTTTGTCCTTCCTCCTCCAAATTTTTACACCATAAAACACGACTGTCCACACTAACACATTGAACATCCGTATTCTTATCCTCCAATCATCCTTGAACCTTCTCTTTCCTATACATCATACATGCAGCTCGTTACCTCCCCCTGATTCAAACCAAAACCCTAAGTAACAGAATTCCTCCACTAGTTCAATCGTTTCTCCGTTGTGTGTTTCACTTGATTTTGATCTTGAATAGAAGAAAGAAAATGGAGTACACTCCATTTTCTTCCTTCTATTCCTGAAGCTCGTTATCTTTGTCTTACTAACGTTCACTGTCAAATCTTCTCCCCTTACGTACTCTTGAAACCCTCTTAACATCAAATTCAATCCTCTTTCGTCCTCTGCCAACATCATCCGCATATGCTAAAGAGTAAAGCTTACTGCTTCCTGAGATCGCACCTTCTTTTCCGTTCTTCTTTAGCTTTTCCTCCAAGTCTGCTAGCGATATACTCAACAGTAGCGGACTCAACGGGCAACCTAGTCTAAGTCCTCTCTATGTCCAAAATTCCTATCCTTTTTCTTTTCTCATCCTCCTTCCTCTTTTCTTTCTCAGGTTCCTTTTTGCAACATTTTTTATGACTTGAATATTAGCAGTTGTTCCCATTCCTTCCCTAAATCTCTTCTGGTTGTGTGGGATTCATGTCTTTCTCAGGTTCCTTTTTACAACATTTTTTATGACTTGAATATTAGCAGTTGTTCCCATTCCTTCCCTAAATCTCTTCTGGTTGTGTGGGATTCTTGCCTTATCTTCTCCCTGAGTCTTATACCTGTTTCTGAGCACTTCCCCACATATCATATACCCCACCGGCATCAAAGTGATACCTCTATATCCCTCTACCTCTTTACCCTCTCCTTTTTTAAGTAAAGGAATCACTATTCCTGTCCTCCATTCTCCAGGCCATCTTTCTCCTTTCTGCACTTTGTTACAGATTCTCTACATCTCTTTTCTCATACCTTCCTCCCCCCAGCCATACTTTAGAGCTTCATTCTCCATGCCGTCCCGCCCCTGTCGCTCTATTCTTTTGAGCCTCTCTATTGCCTTATCTACTTTATCCCTGCTTATAATAATTTTATCTTTCTCTTCTTTTTCTATTACCTTCTTCTCTTCTTCTCTAACCTCTCTTTCTTTCCCTCCCAACAGTCTTTTGAAGCACTCCGTCTACTCAATCATTTTTATATCCTCATTCACTCACTCTCTTCTCCCCCTGCCCCTATTTATTACCTCCCATACCATTCCTTCCTTTACTGCTTCCTCTACCTCCTCCATATATCTTACCTTTCTCTTCTGCCTTTTCTCGTTTAACATTCCTTCATATTCTCGTCTGCTCCTATTGTATTCCCTTTTGATGATCTTCCCTCTTCTCCATTCTCTTACTCTCTCCTGTATTTTTTCTTTACCTTTGTTACATTCCTCATCCCACCAACCTTTTCTTTCTATGTCGCCCTGCCCTTTTGATCTTACCGCCTCTTTTACCTTATCAATCACTCCATTTATTCTTTCTATCATCCCATCTACTTTGTCCTCTTCCATTCCTTCTAGATTCTCATTCTTCACTGTTTCTCTTAATTCTTCCAACTTTTCTCTCCTCCAGCGACCCATGTTTTCCTTTCTTACCTTTCCTCCTCCCTTCTCACTCCTCGAATGCCCATGGCCTCCTTCTTCATCCTTTTAAATTGAAAAGACTGTACGCACCTCATGAACTGGCAAAGCGGTGACGCTCCAAGTGTAACGCAGATGGTACGAATGTTTAGTGATAAGGTCCCCCTTTACTCTCTCGCAGAGCTCCCACTGCGCAGTACGCTTACCCACAGCGCGCGTTTTTTGGTAGGTGCTGACCATGAACTACGTTATCAATTTTCGACAATCCCCCCCCCCCCTTCCCCGTTCCGCTTCGTTGACAACCTTTTCATCCCTTCTATACCCTTAAGTCCTGGTTTTGTTGGTTTTTTTCGAATCGAAAAGACGCCTGATTAGCAAAATAATTGAACTTCGAGTCAAATGAACAAATTTCCAAGTCTTTAAGATCATTGTTAACCAAGCAAGAGGACTTTTCTACTATCGTATGTGAATTTTGTATCCAAAAGGACATAATTCCTCACAAAACAGTTGAATTCTTGGTCCCAGTAGATGAATGTATCAAAATAGTTAAATTCTCAAGCCAACGGAAGTAGCTGGGTGGTTATTTTCGACTCAGCGGGATCGCGAATGTCAAGCATCGACTGGCGCAGCTAGCGCTCGGGCGGGTGACTGTTCGAGATTCTCGCTTAGTCGTGTTTTCACTACGTTTAACTGGTGTTGAGCGGTAGATTTGACGCCGCGGGTGGGTGTAGGCATTTCATGCTATCAAATTTTCACATCCAAACTCGCCTGTCAGTAATCATCTGCGTTTAGGAAATTTGGTTTTCTGCAGTTTTCCAGTCCCCTGACCAAATGTTCGAACGAATGCGAGTGTTTTCAATAAAAATCTGTCTGCAGACGGTAGAGGTTTAAGAGATTCAATAAAATCTCACAGGATTGAGTACGTTAGACATTGCTTGGGAACTTGTTATGAAAGTTAGAGTTACTGGAGACTTCGGAAAGGGAATTGAACTAAAGGGTTTCACATCTGACAAAGAAAAATTTTCAGCCAAAAATATTAATTTTTCACCAAAAAACGATTTGCAACAAATGCATGAATCAGTTTGGCAATTACTTTTGAAAAAAAATGAAACGCATTCTAAAGCAGTTCAATTCAACAGAAAAATACAAGTTGCCAAAAAAAAGTTCAATTCCCATCCAAATAGATGACTTTCCAACAAGAAAGTTAACTTCAGATCGAGAAAGATATGGTCAATAAAATTGTGGAATTTCAAACTGCAAGTGATCGATTTCCAACGAAAAATAGAATCCTCAAAACTTTAGTTTAAAAAACTAATTTCGAAAAGAAGAAAATTTTGCAAATCATTCAATTTAAGTAGTAAAGGCGATTTGTTTCTTGATAGTTGGATCCTCAGCAAAAAAGATCAGTCCACAAAAAAATACATAAATTTTTGAAGAAAATCGTGAATTTGAAACCAAAAACATCTATTTTTTCACAAGAAAATTCATGTTCTACCAGATTTGACGCATTTAGAATAAAATGTATGACTTCTCATTGGAATACATACATTTTCGGGCTAAAGGGCCGAATTTTCAAATAAGAAGATTATTTAAATGAAGAAAGATGGCTTTTCTAACATTGATCAATTCAGGTTGAACAAAAAAGATACTTTTTAACTAGAAAAGTTAAGCTCTCATCAAAATAGTTGGATCCCCGACCAGAAAGATAGATTCAACAAAGTTAATGAATTTTAAACCACGTATTCACATTTTCAACTACATGATGAATTTTCTACAAAGAAGATCAGCGCTCTGAAGAAAATTCGAATTTCAATAAAAAATATCATCACTTAACATAAAAATAAAGTGTCATAATATGTTGATTGAAACAAATAATCGCATTCCAAATCAAATAGTTCGTTTGTTATAAAAATTTTTGATTTACAACTTAATTGTAGAAGTTTCAAGACAAAGACAGAAATTCCGTACAAGACAGTCAGAAATTTATCATATCTAAATTCAAGAACAACATGAAAACTAATTTCCTATAAGACAGTGTTTTAAACCAAAGGGACAAAATTTCAACTAGAATGATGAATCTCCATAAAAAGAGGGAATTTTTAACAAAAGAGTACGTCATATAACTAAATGGTCGAATTCTCAACCAATAACAGAAGTTTGGAACCAAGAGGATCGATTTCCTAATGAAAACTATTATTCATGAACAAAACACAGCAATTTAGTACCAAAGACATATATTTTCAACCAAACAGTTGATTCTTGAACAAGAAAGATTCATTTCTAAACAAATATGAAACAGTTGAATTTTCCATTAAAAATTACCACAATGCCAAAAATAAAACAGATGTGCAACACAATATCCAAATTCGCGACGGGAGAAATAAATCTCCTGCCAAACAGACACATTTTCTTAATAGTTCAATTTTCAGTCAAGTAGGTGCATTGTTGAACAAACAAGGTGAGTTTTTAAACAATTGGCTGCATTTTCAGAAAACATTTAAATTTCTAATCAAATTGTTTCATTTTGAAGCAAAAGAGATGAGTTTCGAACGGAAAAAACAAACGAAAATAGACTTCCAGTAAAAACAGGAAAAAATAGGGAAAATACGAGAAAATAGGGGAAAGGGAAGAATATTGAGAACAATCTTTTGTAAGTGATTTTTAAAGTTATCATTAGACAGGGCCATCTTTGCCAGTATTTGAAAATTTCTTTACAATTCATCATCACGAAATTTACATTACTTTATGTAAGTTTGTAATTTTACTCTTACTGACAAACTTTTCCGTTTAAAAAAACACACAGGGTGTATTTGTGACACCCGGTTCCTTTAGCTTTATATTTGTTATATTGAACAAAAATAAAAAATAAAATGATTGAATGAATAATAATAATAATAATAATAATAATAATAATAATAATAATAATAATAATGTATACCATAATAATACCCTACCATGGTGTTCTCGCGTTGTCGTCGCGGTAGGGCTTGAGCTTTCCTCCAATGACTTTGATGGCTATGTTGG
>WSXT02008249.1:0-14755 GCA_011762715.2 Neuroterus valhalla | reverse complement strand
TACCATTCTCAACTATCCCAATCTATCCGGCAGTGTGTGAACTATCATAGCCCAACATCTTAACCCATACCTCGTTCTCACGTTTATTGATCACTCCCTCTACACGGGTGCTGAACGCTCGAAAGTTCTTTTACATAAAATCCGCCGTTGGCGGATTGTTTTTGATAGTATGTCAGCTCATAGATCACTGGATTCGTTGTTATCATCTATATAACAGTATATGTCTCTGTTATTCAGTTGGGAGCATATACTTCCTTGAAGATATGCTTGCGCTTGCTCACTCGAACTTCATTACCAACTGCGACCTATGTCATTCTGCAACATTAGATCCGCTTCATCCATAGCAGTAACATATTTTTGCTCCATACTAAGTACTCGATTTTTATTCCTTTTTTTTTGAAACCAGATAAGTTATACGACCTTGATATACGACCTTGTACCAGTATAGATTGCATTGTATCGGTAACATCTGGCCCACTCTCTATTTCCAAGGTGCCAACCCAGATGTACTTCATGAAAAATCTATAATAGTAAGTTATATGCTAGTTTGTAGCTATTAATCACATGGGCATAGATTAGCATTTGAACCAAAATGTCTGCCAAGTCTCATCAATATCACACTCAGGAAAACGATCGTGTTCTCTTAGCACGGAGCGTGTTAATTCAATACGATCACTTATCTAAGGTTTGCACAAAGCGAACTCTGGTTTGCGATAACGCGGATCTTCGTATTGTATTGTGGCCATGTTGAAGGAATAAATGATGGGACAAAATGGAGCCGTTTTGTTTGTGCACGTTTGATGATTATGAGATGGACACAGCGTCGCGTGGAATTAAAGCGGCGTCATGTTGTGACAACACAGCAGTCGCCGACAGCAAAATTAATTTCCAATCTAAAAGATAGCGATAACAGGCGCGGATCCAGGGGGGGGGGGTAAACCCCCTTGAAACTGTTGACACTACATTCCAGGTGAGATCGGTTGAAATGTGCATGAGGTGTACTTTTTACACTCACTTTGCCCCCCCCCCTCCCCCCGAAATATTTTCCTGGATCCGCCCTTGTGCGATAGTACTAAATTTGATCTTTCTTTCCTAATTCCTAGACTTAAAGCATTTTTCCCAGTTCTAAATATTCAGGATTCTCGTGATAATTTTATAAATGCGTTTAATGCGATACTTTCATTTTAGCAGATGAA
The DNA here is from genome assembly GCA_011762715.2 of Neuroterus valhalla. NCBI lineage: Eukaryota > Metazoa > Arthropoda > Insecta > Hymenoptera > Cynipidae > Neuroterus > Neuroterus valhalla. The sequence continues at coordinate 13,559 of WSXT02008249.1, read as the reverse complement.
GTGCAATGTCTGGATCAAAACTGAGATTTTGACTTCTTAACTTCAAACACAAAGGATTCACCATTCTCCAAGTTAATCATGCTCCAACATGGCAGTGAATGAATCACTTTAATATTTTATTTTCTTGAACAACAATGTTCAGAATCTTCCTTTTTATAAGGTTTTAGAAATCATTCTGGGAAGTTTTGCCCCTAGAATTCTTCATTCTTAATTATAGAAAATCTGTTTATTCCTTTATGAAATAATTGAATGGAGTTCAGTCAAGGGTTTCATTAGGCGAAATCAAGTCTGAATAAACGAGTTCTCGTTCAAAATATCACTTCTCAACTTCATCTAAAGATATCAAACTTTGTTTTTTGAAAGAACTTTCTAACCATGGGCTCATAAGAAGAGATTTTCTGCAAATTATGATTGGAATTCAAATTTGAATGTTGAACTTCAAAATCTACTTCAAAATCCAATGAGAATTAAATTCTTCTATCGAATTTAAATGACATTGATCCTTATAGTTTCCAAATCTAAAGATATATGTCCATAACGCACCAGAATCGACTAGAGTTAACGAAGCATCCTGGAGAACCTTTTCTGCTAAGCGGGCTCAACGGAGACCCTTAGAGCATATACTCCTGGAGTAAGCCTCGCGTGTAAAAAGTTGTGGCCGGTTCGGTGATTCGGAGTGAATGAGAAAACAATACTATGAGATATGCTATCTCTCTCGCGCAGCAACCTGATTGGCCGACAATAGTAAAAAATCTGATCAGATTGGTGTGCGAGAGAGATAGCATATCCCACTGAATCATAGTTTGTCTCTCTCACATTGACACCAACTCTGACATTGACTAGCTCACTTCAGGAGTATTTGCCGTAAGACGAAGACCACAGTGGTACGACTCTCATGTATTTTTTTTAGCACTCATTTGCTGCGCCAACAGAGCCATCTTAAGTGGGACTCCATGAACGAAGAGCTCTGTGACGTCATGTGAAGTTTGATTCCTAACCTCAAAGTTTGTTGATGTTGTTTGTGGCTGCTTATTGTTATTTTTGACGTTGCAAATATAAGTTTCTTCATCAAAATAGTGCTCTTGTGGCTCATGAGTTGAACAAAAAGTGAGAATATTTACGCGTGAGTATATAATTGGTTTATAATAACAAATAATATTTGTATGTTGATGGTACGATTGGCGATTGGTACGGAGGCAATTTTACTAAAACATTTGAAAATTATTCTGAAGCTTTCAAATCTTATGCAGACGGAAAAATTCTCGTAACCTCGCTTTCAGGGCAGTTAAATTTTACGTATTTCTTGTAAAATTTGACAATCAAATATCTCCAGAAAATCTGAATTTGGCTTTTTGTATGAAACGATAACACTATGCTTATGATTTTTCAATTGTTCGATTTGAATAGTTTCAGGTTAAATATTCGTGAATTCAAATCTACAATTTTTTTCAGTTGAATAATTTTATTTCAGGAGGGTTTTAAATTGAATATTTTCGAAACAAAAGAGTTGAGAAAATAAATGATTTCGCAGTATATCAATATCTGATTTTAAAATTTAACATTTTTAAAGAGAGTTTAATTTGAAAATGATAGAGATATAAATGATGTAATTTCTGATTCAAAGCTTTCAATTCTAATTTAATTTAGTTCATTCTCGTCCCTTGTATGAGGTTATACAATCTTGAACGTTCTAAATGAAGTTTTTTTTAAGTATTATGATTCAGAGGTAAATTTGGAAATGTTTATATTTGCCATGTACTGATCAAAACTTATTCAATTTCAGATTGAATATAATATAAAATTATTCAATTGTGAACGATTTTCATTCGAGAATCCATTCCCCCAATCTGAAATCGTTGTTTTTTATGGGATTTTGATCTGCGATTTTCGAATATTGAAAGATAATCATTTAAATTATTCAATACCCCATAATTCCATGAATTATTTAGAATGTTCTGATTTGTACAAATTTCAAATTTAATTTCTGGAATTTTGATTTAGGATCATATTCTTAAATTTTGAACGCTTCAAGCTGAAAAATGTTTCTTTTCAAACACTTCGTAAATTCAAAATAATTTGAACCTACTCCATCTGGAAAATTCTTATTTTTCAGAATTGTGATCTGCAATTATTTGAGTTTGAACGCTCCAATGTTCAATTTTGAAATCAGAGATTTATATACTTCGGAATCATTTATTTTTCAACTCTCTTGTTTAAAACACATTCAATTCAAAGCCCTCTCAAATTAAAATTATTGCACTGAAAAAAATTCTAGTATGGAATTCTCGAATATTTATTCAGGAAAAATTCAATTCGAAACATCCTTTTTTGGCATTTGTGATCAGTGATGTCCGCCCGTCAATTTATTTTGTTTAATAACGCACTTTGAGCATATAAGAACGGAATTACAAAATTCTGGTAAAATTCCCATATGTCTGCTTTTATACAGTGCGCATGTAAATTGGATTACAGCAGATATTGTGATTTTTAAGAAATCATGTAAAAGTGCGCGATGATAACGTTCACAATATGGTTGAAAATTACCACGGTAATCACTTGTATTTTTATGTCGACTGATTCATGCGTAATAAATGCTTTATTTTAGCCTCTAGGGCCTAAAAATACGCAGACTATGTCTGCTACATCAGAGGTCAAATGTATTTACAATCTCTACAGTAATCTTATTCTAATCTTATATCCTGTCTTCACAAACTTAAAATTGCCGCATCGCCTTCCGCTTTGTCTCAACGCCTCGCTTTGACGCATAACCTGCACGCATCTTGCCATCCTTATAGCTCACAAGCCTCGCTTCTTTCGTCTCTTCCTATACCTGTTTGTTCGCAAATCCTTAACTCGTCCTAAATTTTGACATATTTGACATTTTTATTCCTATGCTCTTTTCCCACTTTCTCTCTTCTCCTTTTTCTTTCTTTCCAATTGTCTTAGCCATTCCACCACCTCTACTCCCCCCTTTACATGCAAAATTTTGTCCATTGTCATGCTTCCTTTCTCTATTTCCTCACACTCTTCCAGCCAATATTTTAAGGTACCCCTACACCTCTCCCACAGAGCATGCATATTCTTCCCTCATCACTTCCCCAATATCTATTCCATTCTTCTTTGTTTCCACATCTCACTCGTGCAATCAATTTCTGGCTGTCTCTTTCTCCCTTCTTCTCCGAGTATATTGGTTTTCCTTCAACTCTTATCCTCTTTTATTTCTCATTATACCTAGCTCCTCTAATTTTATTTTCTATTTCTTGTTTCATTACATCTTTATCCCTTTTCATCAAATCCTGCTGCACTTTTATTTCCCTTTCATGCAATTCTCTAACCCCTTCTTTTCACAAACCACACCCATTCAGATACCTTTCCCTTTCTTTAATTCCTTTACTCTCCCACATTACACTTTCTCTTTCCTTCATACAGGCTTTAACTATTGTTCTACCCTCACTATCCATCAACTTCTCTTCGTATCTGCAAGTTCTATTATCTGCTGCTCCATGTAATGTATTTTTTATGCAACCTTTCTACCTTCTCGTATTCTTTCCATCCCGTAATTTCCACTCCATACAATAGCACGCCTAATACCAACGCCTCAAACATCCTCATTCTACTCCTAAAATCATCTTTAGATAATTTCTTCCCTATCCCCCAAACCTTTTTCATTGCTATGTTTACTCTCTTTAACCTTCCTTTAACGTGATCCTTGATGTTACCATTTTTCTTGAGGAGAAAGCCCAGATAAGTGAATTCCTTAACTTCTTCAATCTTTTCCCTTCTCCGTTCCCATTCTCTCTTCTTCCGATTCCTTCAAAAAACTAATACTTTAGACTTGCCTACATTCAACTTCAATTTGTTTCCTTCTAAGTACTTTTCCAACCTTTTGATCATACTTCGAAAAACTTCCTCCTCTTTGGCTACCAACACAATATCGTCTGCGTATGCCAACGATCAGAATCTCTCTTCTTCCACCACTAGCCCTCCCTCTAATCCTCTTTTGAGAAATTCCTCCATGTCTGCTATAAACACAGCAAACAACAATGGGCTCAGTGGGCAACCCTGCCTTAAACCACACTCTGTCCAGAGTTCCCCTGATGTTTAAGCACCAACCTTTATCCTATCTTTCATTCCTTATACTCTTGTGGTAAAATTACCACATATATTGTAATATGGCACTGCGATCACTGCAATTTCACATTGAACTTGTAGCGTTAGCACATTAATCAAGTTGTTCGCATGAACGGATATTGTATTCATCACGTTTTTTTTTTGCTTCTCCTCATTTATCTGACTGCGGACAGGGCATTTCAGAAAATAATTATAGTTTTTATTTTAGGACATGGAGTTCAGCGAAGAAGTATATTTCAATTCGGAACAGGGAATTTTCCACAGGAAATGGCAACTTTCCAAACTAATTATGATTCGGATTCGAAAGATAGGAATTTCAAAAAACTTTCCTCCAATCCCAGTTCAAAAATCAACTACTTGTATTAAATTAAAATTTTTTTGTTGAAAATCAAATTTTTTTGTGAAAGTTTCATTATTTCGATTCCAAATCCACCTCTGGTTGAAATTTTTACTACTTTTCTAAAAATCAATTGCTCATTTTTTGGTGAAAATTCATGTATTTAGTTGAATACTGATTTTTGAATTTGAAAATCAAATCAACTCCATCAACTGAAAGTTAAACTGTTTCACTTTTAGTAGAAAATTGATCTCTTCTAGTTCAGAATTCGACATTGCGGTGACAATGTGTCTTTTTGAATGGAAAAAAATAATCCTTTGACCAGTAATCGACAAAAGTTTCATCCTAAAATAATTTATCTTTTTAGTTGAAAATTCATCTTCTTTATTTGACTGTTCTGGTTGTATATTCATAATGTTATTTGAAAATTACTGGAATTGGTTGAAAAATGGAAAAATTTGGTTAAAAATACGTTTTTTTTTGTTACCGTCAATAGATTTGTCTTGATTGTAAGTTTAACTGTTCATATTTTTGTAAACAAAATAATTTTTTTCTTTGAAAATTTGAGTATTCTGTTCAAAATTGATGTATTTCGCAATGTTTGATCTGTTGTGCCAAAGGATGTATTTCGAATGGTTTGAGTGTAAAGTTTCGACTAGTGCCACATTCGTTAACTTAGTAATAACTTTTTCAATGAAATTAGATATTATCGAACAGTATTCTAAATTATCATTATTATTAAACCTTCTCTTTTTCCGACATTGCTTTTCATTCCAGAGATGTGAAAATTTGTAACAGTTCTTCGAAATGTTTTCTTTCTCTCACAATATTATTCAATTATTTTTAATAACCCAATGAAGATTTGTTTTTCTTACTTCTTTTGAAAAATTTCCATAAATTTATTAAAAATAATTAAATAATATTGTAAGAGAGGGAAATCAATTCGAAGAACAGTTTCAAATTTTCGCGGGCAAGTTATGTTTTCTGGAGTCCAGCTTAAGATGGCTCTGTTAGCGCAGCACTAATGGATGCATTAACTATCCATCATTTTCTGACTGATATCACGGAATGACTCCTTTCTATACAATAAATTCTCAAACCATATTACCTCAAATTTATATCCATAGGTTATAACAATCAATACTTCTAAACCCCTTCAGTGCCCCCCTAAACGAATACATATTTCAAATTTTTGAAAAATTGGGTTGTGTGATAAAGTTTTTAGATCCTTTTTCAATTATATTTTCATCTGAATTTATTGGAATTAGTTATTATGAGTTTTGACTGTTTGATGATGGACGATTTTTTTATATTAAGTACCCTTTGTGTGCCGCCCCGGGCCAATATGTATAAATGTTATGATGTATTGAAAAAGTGTTGGTTATATTGATGATTCAAATCGACCCTCTACACAAGGGGTAGCCAACTTGATAAAAACGTAGATATAATAATAATAATGCAATGAATCCCGAATGTCATCCTTATTGGATTTGTAATTACATTGGTGGTCACTTCTTTTTTCTTCGTTTTTGATTCATTTTCTCATGTGATTTTGGCGTCCCTTAATTTCTATATCTTATTTCCTATAGGTATATATATTTCTCCTTTCCTTCTACGTCCGGCCAATGTAGACATTTGAAGGTACATAAATTCTCATCCATCTGAAAGTGAGTAGAATTGTTCATAACGTAATTAAAAACAACATTTCAAAACACCCCACTCTTCCAGTACATGAAAAAAATTGACTTGAGGTCAAAGGTAAAATAAATTAGGTTTCCGCAATTTTCTTAAAAACTCTCAGTTTTATCGCGAAATTACTCGAGACAAAAATTGTGGATCATAAGATTATCTATAAAACACTTATCAATTTTTTTTTCTTGAAAGCTACTGTTTCTGAGATATAATGATCCAAAAAGTTGTAAGCGTCATATAGAAACGTTTCTACGCCACCTCTGAGGTAGTGTACTTAGCGCGTTTGTTAAACGTGCTTTCCCCAGTAGGCCTATTCCACAGGTCTGCTATGATTCTGTTCAATCGAAAACCATTGCATAAGAAGATATATATCTTTTTTAATAAGATATTCTTTTATTGCATATAAGATATTTGCAAGAATTGGAAATGTCAAAAGCGATAGAAATCGAAAAATAGTAGAAAAATTTGTTCATCCGATTCATAAACTTCAATCCATTCTTCGTGTTGATCTCCTTCTTCTTCTTCTTGATCTTCTTCATCCTGGCTGTAAGTTGATTGCGTCAATAGCGATGTATCACATGTCAGTTCGTCAAAATCAAGCGAACCCTTTGCTGTTAGTTATTCAACATTAGAACAAGATCGGCCTTGACCATTCTTTGCAAAAAATTGTGTTCAGCAGTTTTTCCGGCGCAGGTGGAAACAAAGTTTGAATTGGTTCTTATGTGTTTTCGACTACGCTTGAACTTGGTAATATACCCGAAAAAGATGGTGATGAGCAGAATTTGAGGTGGGAGGAAGACAAGCTAATTGCACTTGTTTTTTTATTCCTAGTGTCGTACGGAGCTTCTAGAATAACTACCTGCTCAGACAAGCAGCGATATGAGTGCAGTGGGGGCCATCGGATGTGATGGAACGGTCACAAACACTGGATGGAAAAGCGGTGTTGTACATGACATAGAAGTTAAGTGTCGCTGTGATTTGCAATGGTTTATCTGCTTGCTACGTTCTAACGAGTTACCTTATAGGCATTTTTTTGATCACTTGGATAGCACGCCAATAGGGCCAGCTGTATTTGGCGGTCCAATTGGAAATCATCTCCGTAAATGTGAGAAACTCCTTGTTGTAGATTTTGAGCCAACACAATCAGAAGAAGTCATTGGTATCACTAGAACCGATCTGGGTAAAGATCAGCAGCATCTCCTAGACATTTAGAGCGCTCAACACAGGAATCTGGAATCCAGATTTGGCTGCTAATGATCCTGGACACATCAGCCACTCACGTTGGCTAACCTGTGCTTATCGGGTTTTAAGATTGTATGTCTCCCAAACTAGTCCAACAATTGAGTTACAGACTCTTGCAAAATACATAGTGAAGTCATATGCACCTGTTTGGTTTGATACAAAGAGGAACTACACTGTGAAAGATGGACCGAAGCCAATTTTGAAGGTGGTTGAAACAACCAGACATCTTCTGGACAATATCAAGCAAATCATTGCTCCAGTTATTCAATGGAACGCATTCTTCTGCCACCCTGAAAATATGATGTTGGCTATGATAATGGATGAGACACCACACCTTAGAGAACTTGGCTACAGGAGGATCCTCAATCCATAAATGAGTCATCAGCTGAAGGATATGTGAGGGACTTCAAAATATATACCTTCAATAAATTAAAATGCAAACGACTATACCGAATTTATTGATTGGTCAATCTGTAAGTGAACACCGCCGCCACTACTGTCTAAGATGCCAAATGAAAACATTGCTTCTTTATTGAAAGACAAAGCACTACCAGATTAAGACTACCCTCAATTCCCGTGCCACTCCCAGTCAGTTGAGAGATGTGTAAAAATGGTTAAAGAGGCATCAGGAAAATTGTACAGGCATGAAGATCAAGATGGTTACATAAGAGCTACTTTAAAATCAAGGCATTTGAGGGCCAAATTTATTTCAAAGTCAAAATTCAAAGGGGCTTTTATGTAAATTAGCTTTTGCCTATAACGAACACACGTATAGTACAAAGTAAATAGTTACTGCATATATTGCAAATACAATTCGCCCTGGTTTATTCTTTGGGTAGGGTGGAGGTGGGCCTCGCCCTGCAGCCACTTCCTCGCCGTGAGTCCTGGGTCATTTCAGCACAGATTAAATGTTGAAATGAGCTAAAAGCTGCAATTTGATGTGTTTGGCAGATGAATTTATTTGTAAATTACTTGTTAGAGTCTTGTTACAAACCCCAATGTGCTAGAAAAGCACTCATCAGATATGAAAATGACGTTTCCACGGGACTGTACAACTTACTTATACTATAATTCAGACCTTTTGCATTTCTAAAAATCGTTAAAAATCATGAAATACCGTTTTCTACGATACAACCCGCAACTTTTAGGTCTTTTGCGCGAATCCACTCCAACAGTAATGACTCTAATTATTTTTTGCATGCATTGATGACACTTTTTCCACAATTAGATCAAAAAGGTTTTCTTTGCCAATTTGCTAATGACGCATATGCGCAAGTTTTTCGCGCTATCAGTATTGTATTACAGAAAAAACGATCCATCCTACTATGTAAGCACTTTCAGTCAGGTCGTCCCGAGCACGTTTATTAATGCTTTAACTTCACCTCACATGGCGAACGTAAAGAATTCGTCAATCATAGCTTTGTTATTCTTACGCGCAGCAAGTATTTTCAATACTTCCTTCCGATACGTGTTCTCTAAGTTTGTGTTTTGTACCTGATAGGACTTACACCTGAAAACAATATATTGGTTTTATATGCTTATCAAGGTTTTTTTTCGGAAATATGGTTCCAGCATTCCTTCTCTAGACTTTTTTATGCTTTTTTGCTTTCGGACCAGATAATATGGACCGAGAATACTTTAGTAATATTCCAAGGAGAAGTACCGAATAAATGTGGAATCTGATCAATAAATGAAGCGTTTGCCAGAACAGAGCATTACACGCTTTTTTTTTAAAGAGTCATTTAATAAGCGTTTGTAAGACAAAATGATCCTCACGGCAAGTAGTGTATAATGCACTGTTTTTGAGCATGCTTTAAATGTAGTTGTTAGAATACAAGGTCAACAACATTAAATTTTTAGAATTACCTACTTGGGACACACCTATGCCTTATCAAGATTCAGTGCATAAATTTACGAACAACTAATATGCTTGTCTTAGACATTTGACGGCAGCGGATTTGGCTCTCCAAGTTCAGAAATTGAAGATGCTGTGCAATGTGTATTGAGAGCATCAAAAGATCTGGAGCAACAGCTCGGCGCAACGACATCAGAACAAGCTAGTGAACTTGGGCCGGTTACAAAAACTGTACAAGAATTGATATCCTCAATAAAAACTTTCGCTTTATCGAATGAGATCGACAGGGTACAAAAAAACAGCGACAGATATCATGAATATATTGAGCACATACTTGAAGTAAGTTTTGCTATATATAATTTGAGAATAGTTTTTTTCTTGACTCCTTCTATAACATTGCGAATCATGTACTAATGCTGCTTATTGATAATATTTCTTTTTACATCAAAGTTCATTCATGCACTCTCTCGTGAATTCTAAATCCATGTTTCACAAGGGAGCGCATTATTGACAAACATTTTACTCCAATTTCTTCCGCTTTTCAGGTTTATCCTGTTTATTCCCATATAATAGAGACTACACTGAGAAACCTTCTGCTGAAATATTTGCTGAAAATCAGGCTAGGGTTTACTATTTTCGGTTTGCAATGGTGGGACAGAGCAGAACTTTTGTAATGTTTACTACTTCAAGTAGTAACTAGAAGCTACATGCCAAAATACGAAATTAATTAAAATAAAATATAAAAATGTTACATTTATTCTGAAAAAAGTTCGAAATATTTACAAACCTCTGTTGTAAAACAGCAAGCAATGTATCATAGCTACTTACTAATTTCGGTGGGAGAAAATTCTAGAATTCTTGCATTAATATCTGCAGCAGATTGCAATATTCGCAACGGAGTATAGTAACGGTGGGAGGGACCTGCAGTAAAAATTGGCGCAGTCGAACTAGCGGACGATAAAAATTAACCCTACACGCGCCACGTCATGTTGAAGGTTGCCTTACACACGTACTCCTTCAAACAAATATATGACATAAATATAGCCCATTTTAGAAAGTCCAACTTGTTTTCCTACAATTTTATTTTGTAGATTTTTATGTTATAGTACAAATGCGATTATATGAAGTTTATTATTTATTATATACATACAGAAATATTATATTAAAAGCTGAAACAGAAAAACATAATGATAGAAAAGCTGGTGGGAATCGAACATGGGTCTCCTACGGGGCAGCACAACGATCATTAGAAATATTAAACAAAGTTTGAAATTTGATCGAAATAACTCAAGATTTCTCACTTTAATGTATTAAGAGATTCAAACTGCAATCAGCGAGTTAATAAAGAAATGTAATTCGGTTTATTTTAAACGCACCGGTAAACAAAGCGGTGGCCAAGTTGATCGGCTTACATCGTGTACGCTCGGTTGCACTCGCTTCAACGCTAGGCTCACTTATTAAGTCACTTACCAATATCCGAGTGCCATCTTCTGAATTCGTCTTGCTTCATAATACAAAAAATGGATAAGTGTAATAGTACAGTTCATATTCCTACAGACTATAGCAATTCTTCTTACAATTCAGTCTTTTATGTTATTTCAGCTACTTATTACTCCTATTATTTTCATACAATTTAATTAGGTCTCTACTAATATATCCTATATAGGGTTTTACTATTAAAAATAGTAAGACTTCGTATTCTGAATAGGAAAACGTCATATAAAAAAAGTACAGCTCACAATTTCCGTATTAAAATTAGGGAATTATCGTCTTGGTCCCTCGATTGTGACCTAATGTAGTAATTTTTCCAGTGCAGAGTTACGAATTATTTCATCTGGTGTTTTATCACCCACCACAAACAAAGTCAAGGGCCTGATGAAGTCACTTATAGACCATTAGGAGACAGGCGATGATCTTTTGGGAAAACTTCACCAATGCAGTAAGCACACTTGCGACTAAGTCTTTGACGATAGTATGCTACATTACAGGGCTCTTGCTTGCCCTTTCCTTCTATAGTTGAAACCACGCAGCGTCTAGATTGCTTCCGCCTTTTTTTCCCAAATACCTGACCAGGCCGGAGTTTTCTCAGGGGCCAGGTGGAAAGACAGTTATGGCATATCATTGCAGTTTTCCTTCCTTTATCTGAATTATAAAAATATAAAATATTTCTCATTATTTTGTAGGATACTCCAAAATATGCAAATCAAATTGAACCGTATACACTATCGTTGGTTTAAAAGCATAAGTGAAATCATATACGATATTCCATCAATTCAAAAATCGAGCGTGACTTTGAGTACACATGCTCATAAGTGCGCGATCATCTGGCTTGTTAGAACAGCTGCTGCTGCTGCAACATAAAAGTAAACACAGCTGCTTTGTGTCTACATGGTTTACATAGATAATAGTGATGTGTTCATGTATACCTAAAAATTTTATTGTGCTACCACGAAGACAAGAGATGGATATTGCTGTAACGACTACAAAAGATTTGAACACTAGAATGAGTAAATTCTACTTAATATTACTCTTTTTTTTCTTCTTCATTCTTACGAATTTCAAATTTGAGGCATTTCGATTTTATATTTTAAGGTTTCACATGTTAACGCCCGCGACTTTGTAAATGTAATATTTTAATGTAATAGAAATGTTATGTCGTCATCGAATTCTCGAAGTTTTCATGCGTTTAAATAAGAAATTATCCATTTTTTTCTAGCAATCGAAACTACATCGAATCAAGAGAATTTTAAAGTTCAATGTAGTTTATTATTTGGATTGTTAGCTTCGAGCGGTAATATTTCCTGAAATGATTTTTTTAAACTAATTTTATGGAACTTCTTAATACTGAAACTTTAACTTTGAAAATTATTCGTCTTTATATTGAAAAATTTCCCAAGTATAAAATATTCGAACCTCCAGGTTTTTTCGCTTTCTTTATTATTAAGTATTTTTTTTTAGAAAAAACGTTTGATTGTCAAAAATTATTCTTACAATTTTGTCATCCACAGAACTCACGTAAATTGAAATTGTTGAGTCAAAAACATTGAAGTTTTTCAATTTGAAAATAAATTGGTATTATTTTTTCGTACAAAGATTCTTTCCTATCCATAACTGCAATGAACTATCAACAAAAAAATCATTTGTCCAAAATTACCAATATTACATGTCAATGTTCAAATATATTGATTGTATTGTAATTTATTCTCTTCCCTTTAACGGGTTTGAGGGCCTCTGTTCCCTTTACAAAGAGTAACATAAGTTATGAAACCACTTATTCCAACTCAAGTATAACGCCTGAAAACTACTATTCCGGCTAATTGCTATTATATACAGAGATATTAAGTTCGCATGATCGAGCTTCCAGGGCTTCCGTTCCCTCTTATTATCTCTCAATTTAATTGCTTCCTCAACTTTTTACTTTATTACTTTACGAACTTTTAAACGGCAAACCCTTGGCTTCTTCATCCCTTAGTTCTATTGGAATAGGCAAAAATAATTCAAGTCAATTCATACTGCATGATACATGGATGTATTCACCTTCGAATTATTTGGTCGACTTATTCTCCAGGATCCTATACAAGAAATCTCTAATGCCACGCGTAACGCTTTCCTATATAAGAAATCTCTAATGTTACACGTAACGCTTTACCGTGTCACAGTTGTGTCACTGTAGTGTGCGTACTATTTGTGCGACGGATTATGTGTGTGAATCTGGATAAGGTTCCGTGTTACCAAAGGGTACTCTCGATGTAGAATTCGTCTGTGTGTGTTTTTGTATGTGTGCGGAGCAGGAGGCCTCTTATTTGATCGGTTGTTTAGGTTTTAGGTTTCGGAACAGTGCTAGCTGAAATGAATGCGAACAGCACGTCCAAGTGAACTACTCAATTATTTGGTAGTTTGTGTGAATCTTTTTTATAATTATCATGCATCTGTGGGTAAACAATTCATTATTGTTAATTGTATGTTTCTTTAATTTTCAAGAAATTTGCTAAAATAATTTGATAAAAATTTGATTCTATTCCATATTTGTGTTTTTCTTTTATTTCTCGTCAGAGTTCTGGCATTTTCAAAATTCGAAAATATAAACGGAAATAAGAATTTTTAGCCAAAAAACGCAAGGCATGAAGTTTGGAGAAAAGGAATGTTTCTTTTTGGGAAACCATTTTTAGTTCATGTATCTTTTGTTACATTTCTTGTTGAGAATCTATCTCTCTTGATGAAAGATTTAACAACTGTTTCTGTGAGAATTTATTTTCTGTTCGAAAATTTATCACTCATGAGAGATGAGGGAAGGGAGCTGAA
>WSXT02008238.1:0-10740 GCA_011762715.2 Neuroterus valhalla | reverse complement strand
ATTCCTCTAGGTCATGCTAGAAGTTGGATTCGAGGTACAGAATTTTAGAAAATCTAAAATTTTTTTCAAAACTTATTACGTGCTGCATTCTCTTCAGCAAATGAAATCAAAATCTATTTCACATCACCAGACGTGGAATTTCATAGGCTTTCCAATTGTTTTTTCAAAAATGCTCTATAATTTTTTTCCGCTGAGTTATCGCGGTTCAAAGCCAGCAGTGATTTTTGATAGTGCTTGCGTCAATGATAGTACGGATTAATAAAAGGTAGTCTGTAGTAGTTCCGAAGGTTAGCAGGTCTCAGAAAACAGATGGAAGGTTTTGTTTGTAATCTTTTCGCATAGAGTGAGAGAGGTGTCACGCGGGTAGAAGGGAACTTTATCTTATCTTGTATTACGGTGGCAACAATGCCGTAAAACTCCATTGAGGTATCTCGTTGGAACTTATCGTATTCTGTGTAGTCCCCAAACTTCGTGCTGGAGAGTGCCTTCCATTGACTAAAATTTAAAGTTGCAGTCAAGCGGCAAATTTGCGAAATAAGATCTTCTTGCAGCTGAGCACGTATTTTGCGGTTTTCTGCATCAAGAGTTACAAAGAAGGGAATTTTATCTTGATTGATCAAAAATCACTGAAAGTCATTCCGGTTCTTGTTATGGATGTAAAATATGGTTTACGTTCGAGGTGTAGACTGTAAGATGTAAATAAAGAATGCAATATTGAAAGGGACAGCTGGACGTTTATGGATTACTGATTAGGAGAAGAATCCGTAGGACAAAACAGAAACAGTATCTTACTAAGGGAATTCGTGTTGAAAGATGCAGACCTATATTCTAAAAGATTGATAAATCAAATGAAAAAACATTTCTTCCGATTTCATGAAGGAGGGACAAGTTTCAGATTAAGAATAGGATAATAAATGAAGGTATGCCAGTTAATGAATAAGTACCTTCACCATCACAAAAGAACTCGAAATTTTGTTATCACAATCTGGGTTGCTGATACAAAAACTCTTAGATGTCAAGATTATCGGTGTTAGCCTTTTATTAGATTACAGCTCGAACGAGCTTTACTGAGAATAGAGTTGCGAACTTGACCCGAATCGGCCTTTAAATTCGAAGCCGGACATAAGTGCCTGACTATATATTTTCGTCATTGACGAAGCGTGACCGAAAATTATTCTGGTCACGAGTGAATTCTACATAATGTGAATACAATATTTTCACTGTTAGAAATGTTAAGGATTTCAATACAGTTTTGAAATATGGGTGTAAGGTAAATTCAAAACACCGGTTTACTAAGAATTTTTATTGCAATACGTGTGTTGTAATTCCGAAGCCAACGCATAGGTGACCATACAAGTACTACAGTTGGGTAGTACAATTTTTTTGTTCGAATTTTTACACAAAACGCCCGGGAATTTGTTCTAATCCACAAAAAAATAAACGCATTTTTTTTTAAATCATATTTAGAGTTGGTGCAAGTTTAACATGAAGTTTAACACGTATTTCCCATAAGAAAAAAATACGTTTTTGTAAATTTTATTCAAAATTCTCAATATTCGGTGAATCTAGTTCGAAATAAACCATTTCTCTTCACAATTAGCCACAGAATGCGAATAAAATATTACTTTTCAAATATCACCCCCATAAGTCTATTATATAGGGTCCCGAAAAACCCCCATAAGTAAAAAAAATATTTTTTTCGAGTTTTTGGTGCTAATCATGATTTTTTGCGGGTTTTTTAATGCAGATTGTTTCAAATACATGAAATACTACATTATACTGATAATTAGATGTTTATTTGAAATGTTTAACCAATTTATTATTGTTTTCAGCAACTTTCTCTCAAAAAAGGGTTAGGAAGTCAAGGTATTTTCTGAATTTTTAAACTTATTTTCAACCTCTCAGATAGAGCGAGGTAATAATCAATTAAATTTATTGAAAGTATTTGTTTAAACAATTTTTTATTATCCATAAGAATATTCTCTTAGAATAATGCTACAAAGTTGCAAGTTTTTCTGGAATTTTCAACTTTTTGTTCACTTTTCAATTAAAGTAAAAGTAAATGATTATTTGATTTAATTTAGCAGAAATCATTATTTAAACAACTTGTAAATGTTTATAGCTATCTCAACTTCAAGATTAATACTACATAACTGCGGTTCCTTCCTGAAATTTTCAACTTTTTATCACTTTCCAATTAGATTAGAGTAATAATCAATTCATGTTAGAAAAATAATTGTTTAAACAATTTATTATCATTACTTATAATATTTTCATTGCTTAATGATGGAAACTGCAGTTTTTTCTGAAATTTTTAACTTTTTATCACTTTTCAATTAGATTTAGGTAATAATCAATTCATGTTAAAAAAATAATTGTTCAAACAATTTATTGCCATTGCTTTTAATATTTTCTTTGTCTAATGATAGAAACTTGCGGTTTTTTCTGAAATTTTTAACTTTTTGCCCACTTTTTACTTGATTTGAGTTAATATTTAATTTTATTTAACAAAAATAATTGTTTAAAAAATTTATTATTGTTTATGGCTATCTTCTCTTAGATTAGTGCTAAAAAAATGCGATTTTTTCTGAAATGTTTAACTTTGCTTTACCTGTTCAGTTGTGAACAAATAATAAATCAGCATTAAAGAAAATCATATTTTAAATAGTATTCTATTGTTTTAAGTAAACTTTTGTTGTTCATATCCCAATGTAAAAAAAAACTTACAAAAACAAGGAAGCTTCATCGAGTGAAATTTGAATTTCTATTTTTCTACTAAAATTATGTATCTTCAACGCAAATATTGGCTTTTTTAGAAAGTAGTTCAATTCTAACCAAAGAAATGAATTTTCGACCTAAAAATATAAAATTTCAATCAAAAATATAATGGTTGGTATTTCAGAAGAAAAAATTTTAGTTTAAATAAAATACAATCTAATTTAACCAATAATTAAATTAATTCAATGAATTTCATCCGAATTCCATCCAGTGCAAAGTCAAACATTTCAGAAAAAACCACAACTTTCTAGTACTTATCTAAGAAAAAATGGTTATAAACAATAATAAATTGTTTAAATAGGCATGTTTGTTAATTGGCATTAATAATTACCTCACTAAATAAAAACTGGGCAAAAAGCTTTAGAGTTTAGAAAAAACTGCAACTTTTTAGCACTTATCTATGAGGAGAAAGCCATAAACAAAAAGAATTTTGTTTAAAAAGTTATTTTTGGTAAATGAAATCAAATACTAACTTACTTTAAGTGGACAAAAAGTTAAAAATTTCAGAAAATACCGCAAGTTTCTATCATAAAGCAAAGGAAATATTATTAGCAATGATAATAAATTGTTTAAACAATTATTTTCTTTAACTCGCAATAATTATTACTTAAGCATAATTGAAAAGTGATAAAAAATTGAAAATTGTAGGAAAAAACCGCAACTGTGCAGTATTAATCTGGAAGGAGATAGCTATAAACATTGGCACTTTGTTTAAACGATTATTTTTGCTAAATTAAATAAAGTAATTAAATACTCTCAGTAAAAAGTGGACAAAAAGTTGGAAATTTCAGAAAAAAACAGCAACTTTGTAGGATTATTCTAAGAGAATATTGTTATTACTATTAACAAATTGTTTAAACGTTTATTTTCGTTAACTTCGATTGATAATTACCTCGCTCCAACTAAAACGTTGAAAATAAGTTGAAAAATTCAGAAAAAGAAACTTGACTTTCTAACCCTTTTCTAGGAGAAAGTTGCTGAAAACAATAATAAATTGTTTAAGCAATTTAAATAAACATCTAATTGTCAGTTTAAAGTAGTATTTAATGTATTTGAAACAATGTGCTTCAAAAAAACCTTAAAAAAAATCATAATTAGCCCCAAAAACTTGGGAAATTCATTTTTTCACTCATTGGGTTTTTTTGGGACCCTATAAAAGAGACTTATGGGGGTAATATTTGAAGAGTAACATTTTATTCGCATTCTGTGACTATATGTGAAGATAAATGGTTTATTTCGAACTAAATTCACCTAATATTGAGAATTTTGAATAAAATTTACAAAAACGTCTTTTTTTATGGGAAATACGTGTTAAACTTCATGGGGCTTGCGCCACCTCTAAATATCATTTTTTTCAACAAAAAAAAAAAAAGAAAAAATGCGTTCATTTTTTTGTGGAGTTGGACAAATTTCCGGGCGTTTTGCATAAAAATTCGAAAAAAACAAATTCTGGACCACCCTACTGTACACACTTACTCTTTAAATCACACAATTACACAATTTTAATATTGTAACTTTTCCTCACACTTACTGTTGCCCATCTTGCGGACAAGTGATCTCTAATTATCTCTAATTAATATGAAACTTATACTTTTCTAGTATATATAGATTCTCCGAGTCTGTGAATTTTTTTTTTTTCAAAGCTTCCTTCCCCAACATAACATTGCATGTATGGAAACATTACACTTCATATATGGTAATATTAAGGTATCAGCACTAGAAAATTACAGTATTGTTGATCAGAAACTTTTTTCGTCCTGGAAATCAGCTTCTATAGTATGTTTATTGTAGATTTTTCACTGAAAGTTCTGAAAGTGTATCGTTAGAACTTGGGAGGTAACAAACTAAACGAAATGGGTACTCGAAGATTATTTATTCAACATTTGATTTTACCACTTTTTAATATTTTGTTTACACTAGATTTAATTGTTCAATCTAATCTGATAACTGTATCCCATTTGGTATCATTTGTTCTGAGAAATATCTTCTCTTAGGACGTTTGAACTCGTAAGACTCAATTTCTTATTCCCATCTCTTGTCGCTTCGATTAAAGACTTGTGTTCAATTCCCTCCAATCCTTAACCTCGAGATTCCTTTAATCGTTCAACATCCAAAAGGCATTGAACAAAACTCTTGAGAACAGTTCGGCCATAGACTTATTAGTGTTCAAAAAACGCTGCAATGTTCTTGACGCATCCTTCGAGCATCCTTCGAGCATCCATGGGACTTTCCATTCGAAACGGGTAGATGGTCTAAGTAAAGAAAAACATCATTAGAACATATGTGTCCGTTCAGTTGACCTCATCTTCAAATAGGTAAAAAAAATTGCGTGTCTCTAAACCCTTCCAAAAATGTATTATATTCCAAAGAAGCATTTAGAACATTGAAATGTTTTTAGACCATCAAAAAGTAAACATTGCACGTTTTTAGAACACATAAATGGCCTTTTAGATACTCTTTGTCCACTTGGTTGGACTTCTTATGACTTAGTTCGTAATGGGCATCATAGACATTAGGGTGATCCAAAAAAATTTTTTTCGAACTTTTATGGAAAACACCAGGAAATTTGTTCGAATCTACAAGAAAATAAACTCTTTTTTTTCAATGATATTTAGAAGTGGCGCAAGCCCTATGCAGTTTAATACGTATTTCCCATAAGAAAAAAAGACGTTCTTGTACCTAAGTTTTATTCAGAATTCTCAATATTAGGTGAATCGAGTTCGAAATTCAGGACTACTCACAGAATGCGAATGAAATAATACTTTTCAAATATCAACCCCATAAGTCTGTTCTATAGGGTCCCAAAAACCCCCCTAAATGAAAAAAAGAATTTTTCAAGTTTTTGGCGCTAATTATGATTTTTTCGTGTTTTTTTTTTTGACGCAAATTGTTTCAAATACGTGAAATACTACTTTATACGGACAATTAGATGTTTATTTGAATTATTTAAACAATTAATTATTGTTTTTAGCAACTTTCTCTTGGAAAAGCGTTAGAAAGTCAAGGTATTTTCTGAATTTTTCAACCCTATTTTCAACGTTATACTTAGAGCGAGGTAATAATCAATTAAAGTTAACAAAAATAACTGTTTAAATTATGTGTTATTAATTATAACAATATTCTCTTAGAATAGTGCTAGAAAGTTGCGGTTTTTCTGAAATTTACAATTTTTTATCCACAAATATTGTAAATGCTTATATCTATCTTTTTCTAGATTAATACTGCATAGTTTCGGTTTTTTCCTGATATTGCCAACTTTTTATCACTTTTCAATTAGAGTAGAGCAATAATTAATTCATGTTAAAAAAAAATCTGCCCGCCGCGCGGGCATATTCTTATCACGCGCTTCGCGCCTAATGTTAATCTCACCTCGCGCTCCGCGCTCGTTCATGAATTTACCTTGCGCTACGCGCTCGGCTTTTTTACCTCCCTACAGTTGTATATAAAGCTTTTGGAACTAAAAAGCGAAATGTCGACTTCTTTGATTCGATGAGTGTTGATTCTCTTTAGTTAAAGCTTCTTCGGCTTTAACGAATACATTCTCATCGCGTGTTTCGTACTGCGCACTCGATCGAAGTTTGTCCAAAACGGTAAAAAAGTTTTGTTGCCTAACTTTTTTCACATTTTGTGTAGCTTTTCTAGAAATTCAATTTTTTAATTTTTAATTTTTTTTTTTACGGTAAAAAAACTACGCGTCCAATGGGAAAAGTTATAACAAATTAACAGATATTTTTCGGGTGAATAACTCTTTTCTTTCAATCTTCTGTGTTAGCCTTAGTCCTTTTTTCCAAAAATTTTATGATTCCATTTTTATAGTTATTTTTTCTGATTGAAATGAAAACTACATATCCTGTTGAAGAAGTTGATAACACATTTGAAGATATTTTCCTGGTAAAGAACTTGTGTCTATTTGATTATTCCTAAGCCTGTGTCAATATTGTCCAATAGTTCATTTTTTTCATTTTTTACATTGTTTTTTATAAATGAAGCAAAAACTACCTGTCCTATCGAAAAAATGATAGTATCAAATTTGTAGATCTTTTTTTGTCGCACAAGTTTACTCCTTTTATATTTTCCCGTACCTTGCATAGTTTGACCAAAAAATGAAACCTTTCTTTTTCATTTTTTTTTGTGCGACCAGAATTTGAATTTTCAATTTTTTGAGAAGACGCCAAAAGTTGGAAAGCTCATCCCGGAGGGCTCCCGACATTTTTTTCTATAAACTTTTTTTCGTATCTTGCGTTGTTTAGCTAAACATTCTCATTTTCATTTACATTTTCAAATTTTGAAAATGCCATAACTCTGACAATTTTGTTTTTATCAAAAAAAATAAAGAAGATGAGTTAGTTCAATTTTTACCAGCTACAAGAAACTTTATCTACTAAAAATTTTTGAGTCTTGGAAAAAAAAGTCCAAGAATTTTTTCATAATGCTCCCCCTCTTTCATTTTCGATCCAAAACAGCTGGTTAACGAAGATGACTTGTATTTTTGGTCCCTAAAAATAGTTGCCAAAGAAATATCGAATATCATCATTCTTTGGAAAGTTATCGAGTTCACAGATTATTTTCGATTATTTTTGGTGCGATCACTATTGGAATTTTCGATTTTTTGAGAAAATTCAAAAACTTGTATTCAGCATCTTGTAGGGCTCCAAAAACGAAACATTTTGGTTCTCTAACTTTTTTTTCATATCTTGCGTTGTTTGGCGAAAAACCCTTATTATTGTTTATACTTTTGAATTTTAAAAATGCCCTAACTCTGTCATTCCTGTTTCCATCAAGAAAAAAGCATAAGGATAGAATATTTCACTTTTAACTTACTACAGACAGCCGTACTTAAAATTTCTGAGTCTTCGGAAAAATAGTCTAAAAAATTTTCGAAATTCTCCAACTTTTTGAGTTTTCATCCAAAATAGCTGGCTAACGAACTTGAACTTTAATTTACGACACTGAAAGAGTCTACTAAAAGCCAATAAAATAGATTCGTTTTTTCGTAAGTTATCGTGCTCACAGATGGACATACATACATGCATACATACATACATACATACAGACAGACATATATACAGACAGACACATTCGTAAAAACCATTTTTCTGGGGTCAGGGGGTCTCAAAACGTGGATATTTGACAAAAACGAGGGGGGGGGGGGTCGAATTTTACGCAAATCTAATACCTTTTCCGATGAGAATGAAATAATTGTTTAAACAATTTATTATCATTGATAATGAGATTTTCTTTGCTTTGTGATAGAAAATTGCGGGGTTTCCCTACATTTCTAACTTATTGTATTGTTTTAAGTAAATTATTTTTGCTCTCCTACCAATCTTAAAAAAATTAATTAAAGAAAACCATTATACAAAAGAGAAAAAACACAGAAAAATGGTTCTAAGCAATATTAAATTGTTTAATTAGGTATGTTTTTTAATTCGCATTAATAATCACCTCACTAAGTGAAAGTGGATAAGAAGCTTAAGAGTTTAGAAAAACCCGAAACTTTTTTGCACTAATCTAAGAGAAGATAGCCATAAACAAGAATAATTTATTTAAACAATTATTTTTGTTAAATCAATATAAATATGAACTTACTTGAAGTAAAAAATGGGCAAAAAGTTAAAAATTTCGGGAGAAACCGCAAGTTTCTATCAGTAAGCAAAGAAAATTTCAAAAGCATTGATATTAAATTGTGTAAACAATTGAAAGGCTGAGAGCAAAAGCGAATCAAGTGAGGGACAGATAGATGTAAGACTCCATGTTTTCTATCTCTATACTTGCGCCGCTTTTGCTCTCAGCTTTCCAATTATTTTTAACATGAAATTATTATTAAATCATTCCAATTGAAAAGTGATAAAAAGTTAAAAATTTCAGGAGCAACCGCAACTTTCTAGAAGAACTTTCTAGAAGAAGATAGCTTTAAACATTTTCAATTTTTTTAAACAATTTTTTTTGGTAAATTAAATTGAATTATAACCTACTTCAAGTGAAAAGTGGACAAAAATTTGTAAATTTCAGAAAAAACCGCAACTTTGTAGTATTATTCTAAATTTTGTTACGAATAATAACGAATTGTTTAAATAATTACTTTTGGTAACTTTGATTGATTATCACCTTGCTGTTACTAAAACTCTGAAAATAAGTTGAAAAATTCAGAAAACACTTTGAATTTCTGACCCTTTTCTGAGAGAAAGTTGCAAAAATCAAAAATAATTTGTTTAAACAATTTAAATAAACATCTCATTATCAGCATGGAGTAGTATTTCATTTTTGAAACAATCTGCGTTAAAAAAACCGCAAATGAATCATAATTAGCGCCAAAAACTTGAAAACCCCATTTTTTCACTTATGAGGGTTTTTCGGGACTCTATAAAACAGACTTATGGGGATGGTATTTGAAAAGTAATATTTTATTCGAATTCTGTGACTAATTGTGAAGAGAAATGGAGAAATGGAGAATAAAATTTACAAACACGTCTTTTTTCTTATGGGAAATACGTGTTAAACTTCATGGGGCTTGCGCCACCTCTAAATATTATTTTTTAAAAATGGGTCTTTTTTTTCATGGATTTGAACAAATTTCCGGGCGTTTTGCAAAAAAATTTGAAAAAAAAATTTTCTACTGCATTCTTGGAACACTCTATTAGACATTAAGCCTACTCAGGACCTCCAGTATTTAATCGATGTCTTTGAGACTCGACACTATCACAAGATAGCAATTAAATAGCGACATAGTGATGAAAAAATGACGTCCTGTTATAAACAAAGTGGAAACAAATACAAAAGTCACCTTTGGTATGTTTAATTTCCACGTGCCCATTGAGAGAAGATTGAATTGGTAGGATATTGTGTCTGGGTGTCTGGTGTGGACTTATAGAGGCACGTATGTCGATATAGACTGATTTTGGCTCGCGGCAGCGTGACCCCCTGCAGACAGTACGACGCGCGTGCTACGTCTCACGAGTTCAAGTCATACACGCATATTTGCGGTTTAAACGACGGAGGAACGACGATTCTCGCGCACGCGTCCTGCCAAGCAATTCTCGTGCAAATTGCGGCTCACAGCAGAGCACATTGTCCACCTGTCAGACATGGACGAAGCCGTATACATCAAGTAATTTTTATGCTCAACTACAATTACGTGTTATTTTCATCTTACAAATTGTCGTATTTCCTAATACAGACCTTCATTATCTGGTGGTTAAATTTACAGCTGGGGCATGTATTTTGAATGGAGAAGAAATCTTTTTCAATTTTCTTTAAACTTTCATAAAATATGATGCCGTAACGTAGTAGTTAAAGTGTGCACAATTGTTAAGTAGATATTTAAAAAAATATAATATAAGTTAAGGAATTTCCATTAAGTGTTTCTTTCGAGATAGAAAGGTATAATATTTTAAGCAATGAGAAATAGTAATATTATGCATACTATATTTTTTATAACAAGTCGATGATTTCAGACATTTAACCAAATACAGTCATGATTCCAGCCAATATTGGAGTTCGGAAAGACGAGCATGATCGCACAGGAGTTCATAAATTCAAAATTCGATTTGAAAATTTCTATAAATTTTCAGAAATTTATGGAAGTTTTCGGTCATTTATTGTAATTTTACAGGAAAATATTGTGACTTACCATAAATCACCCAAAATTAAATTTTTAAATTGAATATTGAAAATCTGAAACTAGAAAAACAATATTACATCCCTTGTTACCGTCCAAAAAAATTGAGTTGAAATCTGCAACCTCTGGCAATCAAATAAAGAAACCAAGAATCTAACGACCAAATTTGGACAAACACCTTTGAATATACCTATTATAAAAAAAGAGCAAAGAAAATAAGAGAGGAAAGTTAAGAGAGCAAGCAACATCCACATCCCCTCCTTTCTTTTTTTAAAATTTTTTTATCTTTCGTCTTTCTTTTTTACATTCTCATCAGAGAAGGTATTAGATTTGTGCAAAATTTG
>WSXT02008227.1:0-14756 GCA_011762715.2 Neuroterus valhalla | reverse complement strand
ATGATAATCTCACAATTTTTTCTCGTATCCGAGACCTAGCTACAAGTTCGTGACTTTCCTGTGGATTATTTTTTTCCATGTATACTACTATGCTTAAATAAAATTTTATATAAAAAATAACTGCGCCCCGGAGTAAGTATTCTTTTATATTGATGTTTTTTGGTTGAGTAGTTTACGCGTGAAAGCGTA
This sequence comes from Neuroterus valhalla, assembly GCA_011762715.2. Taxonomy (NCBI): domain Eukaryota; kingdom Metazoa; phylum Arthropoda; class Insecta; order Hymenoptera; family Cynipidae; genus Neuroterus; species Neuroterus valhalla. Next base: position 14,567 of record WSXT02008227.1, on the reverse strand, counting down.
ACAAACAAACTCACATTCGCATTTATAATAGCAGACCCGTCGCGACTTCTCTCGCGTCTATATTAGAAAATCAATCAATTCTATTTTATAAAAATATTAAGACACTCCAGGAATGACTCCCGATATTGTGTCAAAGTTTCATTAAATTGGGTTCAGTAGTTTTCACGCTTACCCCGATCAACAAAAAAACGATGTTTAGCTTTATATCATGAAAGTTTTAGTAAATTATAATAATAAATAAACATATATCAACGCAAAAATGAACGCAGAGTCATTATAAATCAGAGGTGTCCAACGCGTGAGCAACGGTGTAAATAACTGTTACTCGTCAATCCTCTCTCTTACTAGTTTGGATGCTTTCATGCGGTGATCGCGATGTGGAAAGGGGCCCTCGGCGGCCGGGCTGTGTGAACAGTGCGCAAGTAGGCGTGGTCAGGCGTAGTCAGACGAAGCCCGTGGTGGAAAGAGGAGAGAATTCTCGATGAAGCGCTCGGAGAAGGGGAAGAAAGGGGAAGAAAGGAGAAGCGCGCCAACCTTGCGTTGGATACCTCTGTTATAGATCAATTTATACATGAAATATTCAATATCTAGAAAAGTATAACCTCAAAGTTGGGTTAGATTTGATATTCCAGTTCTGATCGTCTATTACTCATATTCTGTGTATATCCTGATTCAGATTTTTCACTGTATACACTATTTAAAGTATATTTGAGCTCAAAATGTGCTGAAACTTACTCGATATGGTGGAACAATAGTTTCTTCGAGAAAAAACAGTTTTACAAAGAACGTGCTTCTTCTCTCTATACCAGGGGTGTCCAACGCAAGGCTTTCGCGCTTCTCCTTTCTTCCCCTTCTCTGAGCGCTTCGTAGAGAATTCTCTCCTCGTTTTCCCTTTCCACATCGCGCTCACCGCATGAACGCATTCAACGTGATTAGAGAGGGGATTGACGAGAGACAGTTATTTACACCGTTGCTCACGCGTTGGACACCTCTGCTGTATACGATTAAAATTCAATCTTTAACACATTATTTTTGATAAATAATTATTTTCAATACTAACTATTGAGTTTATGCTTTACAGAACAATCGCTAAATCACTTTTATGCATGAATTAAAATGCATCCTAAAAATTCGACCTCCTTCCTTTAGTTCGCGACACTAGCGCAATCTAGATTTTAGATACCATAAAATTTAGATCCTGTTTGGACGAAAAATTCTGGTCCAATGGACCGGGTTAATTTTGGTCATTGCTTGGAGCAGGATTCCGGTCCAAGGGATGTATAATGTATGACACTGTTCAGGCCTCAATTTTGTATTTTAGACCGGCTTAAGTTGGGCCCTGAATATAATAAAAGAACCAAAAAATTCGAGGCAGGAACTGTGCGAGACAGGTGGCTTCCTTTAGAATTTTTCCAATTGCCATCAGAAATCTACTATTGAATTTCTGGTTGAGGAACTGTCTTTTTGTGTTGAAAAATTTTATTATTTAGATAAAAATTCTGCTGTAGGAATGAAGATTCAACTGATTTGCAGAAAACTAGTTTTTGATTCATTTGAAAGTTCTTCTCTTTTGTTGCAATTTTGTCAGTTGAGAATTCAAAAATTTGGTTTGAATCAAAACTTTGAATAAAAAACTTTTCAGTTGGGAATTCGACTGTTTTCTCGGAAAATTATATATACGGGTAAAGATTTTACAGTTTGGTTGAGATTTATTCCATACTTGGCTATAAATTTGTATGTTGTTCAAAATTCAGTTCTTTTGTTTAGAATACAACTGTTTGTTCAAGAAGCATCAATTATGTTCGTTTGATTTGTTAAAATTGCAGAAGTTAAACAATTGGTTCAGAAATCAGATCTTTGGTTGAAAATCAATATATCCTGACAAAAAGAAGGTTGCAATTTTTTCTTTTCCAACTAAACAATTTTAGCTTCCTTGAATATTCGTCTTTTATTGAGAAAATTCTATAAGTTTAATTTTTTTATGGTCGACAATTCAACAATTTTGTTGAGAATATTGTTGAGAAAAGGAACTTTTCTGCTAAGTTTTCATATTTTTGGGTTGGAAATTCAATAATCTGGGTGAACTTCGATTCGGTTAAAAATTCAGGTGTTTTGTTAAAAATGAAACTATTTGTTTGAAAAAGATCGGTTCTATTGGAGCTTTTCCGTTGGAAATCAATATTTTCGGATTAAAAATTCAACTTTTTTGTAGGAAACTCACAGGTTTTGCCTATAAGTTCTACAATTTGGTTGGAATTTGTTTTCTTCCTAACAAAAAAATCTCTTGTTGTTAATAATTACACTGTTTAGTAAAAAATTGAATTTTTTTGGTTAAAAAGACGTTTTTCGTTAAAAATTCATATTTTTGGGTTGATAAATACCTTTTTTTGTTCAAAAAGGATCTGTTTTGTTGAAGGTTAAACAATCCAATAAAAAATTGGCTTTTCAATTGGAAATAGGTATTTCCGGATTGGAAATTCAACTGTTTCGCAGAAAATTTGGCATTTCGGCTTGGGAATTTTTTCAGGCTGAATATTCGTCTTTTTTCAAATTACTTACTTTTGTTTTTGTTTTTTGTTTGAAAATTCAACAATTTTGTTGAAAATACATCTGTTTTGTCGAGTTCCATTGAAAATTGCTCTTTTTCTTTTAAAACAGTCTTTTTGGTTCAAAATTTAAATGTGCAGGTTGGAAATTCATCGACTTTGTGAAGAATTTGTCGGTTTTGGTCAAGAAATCAAAATATTCGTTGAAATTCGTGTCTTCTTCTCGACTTGAAATATTTTTTCTTAGATTTCCGACTAAAAATTGATTTTTTTATAGTTGAAAATTGATGTTTTTAAGTTGCTAGTTGAACTATTTTGTTGAAATTCGTGTTTTTTATCAATATTATTTTCGGGTTAAATATTTATATTTCTGTATTTGAAAATTCCACGATGGGGTTAGATTTTGTGTTTGTGTACTGAGAAACGTTTTTCGGTTAAAAATTTCACTTCACCAGTACAATTTTATTTATTCAGTGCGCAAAGTTATCAAATAATATTCGGGTCGGGTTATAAAAAGGATCTATAGACGATTGAAGTTAGGCGACAAAAATCTAATTTGATCAGTGCCTGAGTAGATGTTCTAGCTAGAGCCTGGCTAAAACAGCGTTACGAAACTAGTCCGACTATCAGCATTTTTCCCGATCAGCGCCTGATCAGAAAATAGGAAAACTATACAGGGCCCTACAGAATCCTCACCTCAATATTTACATGGGTTGTTTTTACTTTGTAGTTAGGTGCACCAATAGTTGGACACCTCTCAGCACTGCAAACCAATGGCTAACAATAAGAATCCAATTCCACATTAAGCGGAACACTCTTATCCCTACTATTCACCCGGAGCACCCCCTTAAAAAAATTAAAACTTCACCGCTTCCATGCAGTGTTTTTGGGAAATCCCCATTTAAAATCCAGAAAAATACATATAGAGGTTTTCGGGGTCGCTGATTTCAAATCCAAGGTCTGTTAACCTCCATCACATCATATCCAAGGTCATTTGAAGGTCAAACTGCAAAAAATCCGATAGAAAAATCTATAAAAATACATAGCTTTTTGGGGTCGCTGATTTCGAATCCGAGGTCCGTTGATCTCTATCATATCAGATTCAAGGTCATTTGAGGGTTGAACTGCAAGGAAATTCGATAGAAAACCCCCAGATAAATACATGCATAGGTTTTTTGGGTCGCTGATTTCGAATCCAAGGACCATGGAACTCCATCCTATCAGATTCAAGGTCATTTCAACTTCAAACTGCAAAAAATCCGATACAAAAATCCAGAAAAATACAGACATAGCTTTTTGCGGTCGCTGATTTCGAATCCGAGGTCCGTTGACCCCTACTATACCAGATTCAAGGTCATTCGAACTGCAAAAAATCCGATAGAAAACCCCAGAAATATAGACACATAGGCTTTTGGGGTCGCTGATTTCGGATCCGATAATCATTGACCTCTATAACGTCAGACTCAAGGTCAGTTGAAGGTCGAACGGCAAAAAATCCGATAGAAAACCCCAGAAAAATAGACACACAGGCTTTTGGGGTCGCTCATTTTGAATCCGAGGTCCGTTGACCTCCATCGCATTAGATTAAAAGTCATTTGGAGGTCAAACTGCAGAAAATCCTACAGAAAAATACACACATAGCTTTTTTGGGGTCGCTGATTTCGAATCCGAGGTCCGTTGTTCTCCATCATATCAGATTCAAGGTCATTTGAAAATCAACCTGCAAAAAATGCGATAGAAAAATACACACATAGCTTTTTTTAGACTGACATATGACTTCAATATATCATAAAACACAAAAAAATGACGGAAGGAAGTTTTCTATTGTCTGCAGAGGGATAAACGTTGATTTCCTGTAAATATTCACTTTCAACTTGCGTAGGATTTACAATCCAGTTACAAGTGTATTGTGTTATAGGCTCAGAAGGCGGGTCAAACGTACCGACTTGAAACTATGACTAGCAATAAAGATTAGCTGCCGATATCAGGTCTCGATTAAATCATATCTTACTCTTTTGTGTACTATGCTTCAATTCGCATATGGTCAGTCTATATACTTTATCTTTTTACACAAAATAATTCATTAACTTATATAAAACTTTTATTATTTATATTTTATTTCATTCACTTTACATTTTCTATCCCAATTTCTTAAACTCCGACATACATGGTAAAGTAATTTCGATAGGAGGGAATTTCTCTCTCGACACATTTTCTACTTCTTTATCTTTTTTTATTACTTTTATCTAAATTTTCGACTCCCGGGTGTTTGACCAGCTTTATACACTGGCAACAAGAAGTCTTTCAGACAACGTTAATGTTCGTGATGATATAAAAGGGCATGTATGTAATTGAGAAGGATAAGATAAAGTTGGTGTACAAAGGAAGCATAGAAAGACGTTTAACCTTGGCATTATCACGCATGCAAAGATTACGGTACTCTCAATCACTCACGATGTCCGTTTGATCAATCGACTCGACCATGAGTAACTTATCTGGATAGGATTTTCAACTTCATTCATAGTTCACCTTTCATATGAATATCTTTGTTTACTCTAAAACAAAGCATGTTTGTTGCATTTTCTTCTCATTTTAGATGAAACAGGTGATAGAAGTGATTTAAAAAAAGACAATCAAGGAAATAAGAAGGGTGGGCAAACGGTCGTACATCATCTTTGAACCTTTCTATAGTTCAAAAACATAAGATTTATTTTTTTACAAATATTTTTTCAGTTCCTCATGGAGTCCTCAGATTATTTTTTTTTCATTCGAAACGTAAAAAGTTCGAAAATTCACCTATAATTTTAAATTTAAATACTTATTTCGAATTGGAAACTTTAGTGGTTGAGAAATTTCAGCTTCGAAGCCATAGAAAGCACAGAAAATTGTTAAACTATCACATTTTGGAATTAAATATGTAGTTATTAAGCAGTTGGAAGCATTTTTTAATTTAATAATTAAAATAAGTTCGGTTCAATTTTTAATTGTTGAAAATTATGCTTTTTGAAAATTTAGTCCGTTTAATACTTGAATATCGTAAATTCACGAAGCACTGAAAAAACAGTTTTTTTTTATACTTAAGAATGTCAGGGTGGCGACTTGACGGGAAACCGGGAATTTCATTGACCGGGAAATGACCGTGGATGCAATTAAAAACCGGGAATTCACTTAACTCAATCTAGACTATTAAAAATTCTACCAAGAAATACGCTAAATTACCGCTTTCTTTTTGTGAATCAAAAAGAGATCTTTTCATTTGGTTTACAGAATGTCACGTTCCTTCACTCTGATTCTCAAAATATTTAAATACATCTTTACTCCATGATAGGAAGAATTTTAATTTTTTTCCGTTATAAGAAAAACATTTTGCCGATTTGTTGCTCTGTGAGATTTTTTTGGTTGACTCAAATTTGATAATCGAATTGATGATAGCCGAAACATACAGAAAGAATTATTATCTAAATTTTTTCAAGAAAAATGTATTTATCACGTTTTATTTGCTTTTTCTCATTTATCTGACTTGGCACAAGGAATTTCAGAATATAATTCAGGTTTTTATTTTTGGGCAGGGAGTTTCAGTGAAGAAGTATAATTTCACTTGGAACAGGGAATTTTTCACATTGAACGTGTACTTTTCAAACTAATTATAATCCGGATTCAGAAGAGGGGGATTTAAAAAAATCGTTCCTCCAATTCAAAATGTGTCACAATTTTAAATTGCAAATTCATCCTTTTTGAGTTAAAAAATCAACTACTTGTTTGAATTGTAAACTTGTTTGTTGAAAATAAAATTTTCTTGTTAAAGTTGCATTATTTCGATTCAAAATTGACCTCTGGTTGAAATTGTAACTACTTTGTTAAAAATCAATTAATCTTTTTTTTGGTGAAAATTCAAGTATTAAGTTGAACGTTGATTTTTGAATTTGGAAATTAAACTATTTCTTTGAGAATGTAATTCGTGAAAATTTGCCTTTTTTGTAAAAAATTCATCTTTATGGTAAAAAATTCATCTTTTTGCTGAAAATCCATCTTTCCATTTGAAGATTCATTATTATACCTAAAAATTCATCAGTTTGATTGAGAAGCAATTACTTCAACTGAAAATTTAACTGTTTCATTTTTAGTGGAAAATTGATCTTTTCTATTTCAAAATTCGACATTCCGGTTGGAAATTTGTCTTTCTGGATTGAAAATGAAATTATTTCGTTGAAACTCCCCACATCCTGGTAAAAAATCTATTTTTTGTAGAAAATTATCTTTTTCTTCGGAAGTTAATATTCTTATTCAAAAATTATTCTTTACCGTTAACAATTCAAGTTATATAGTCAAACATTTTTCATTTAAGTCGAACATTCATCTAGTTGGAAGTTCTTATGTTTGGTTTAAAATTAATTTTTCAAGCCAAAAAAGTCACTATTCCATTTTTGTTTGAAAATTTTTATTTCATGGTTCGAATCTCAACCATTCTATTGAAAAATTGTATTTTTTAGTTGAAAATTAATTTTTTGTAAAAAATTGAACTATTTTAGTTAAATTTTTATCATTTCACTTGAAAATTCGTCTTTCTGGTTTCAAATTCAACTACTTCAGTTGAACATTTACAATTTCTTTTGATTCTCCATCATTTTGAGTGTAAATATAATAATTTGTTTGACAGTTTCTTTTTTGTTGGAAGTTAGTTTTTTTTGTTATAAGTAATTTTTTTAACTGTAAATTTAACTGATTTCAATTGAAAATTTCATAGTTTCAGTTAAAAATCTAATTGTTCAGTTAAAAATCCATTTTTTTTTCAAATTAAACTTTGAGTAATCAAATTTTCGTTGACAATTTATCTTTTTCAGTAAAAGTCAATCTATCTGTGTTTGAAAACTGAACTCCTCCCGTTAGAGATTCTCTTTTTTAGTATAAAACACTTATGCTTAGTTTAAAATTGGTTTTTTAAACTATAAATGTTGCTGTTCCATTTTTGGCTGGAAATAATAATTTTTTTACTTTCAAATTCGACTATTTTATTAAAACATTACATTTTTTCTTAGAAAATGATTCTTTCTATTTGAAATTATTCTTCTTGTTTACAACCTGTATGGTTGGAAATGGGAGTGCTCTAGTTGAATATTCATCTTTTTAGTTGAAAATTCATCTTTTTAATTTTGAAATTTAACTACTCTGATTAAAAATTCATAATAATATTCGGAAATTCAACAGATTGGTTGAAAAATGAACTATTTTGTTGGAAATCTGTTTTCTATTTTGTTATTGTAAATCGATTTTTTCAATGGTAATTTTGACTGTTTTTTTTTCTTTTGGAAGAAAATGACTTTTTTTTTTGTTGAAAATCAGAATATTCTTTTCGAAATTGATTTATTTTGCAATGTTTGAAATGATATGTTAAAGGATGTTTAGAATGAACGTCATGAATAAAAAGAAAGGTTGGGGATTTGCGACAAATATAAATGTGTTGCTTCAAGTTGAACGGGAAAATTGAGAAATTTTACCGTGAAGAACCGGGAAATGAACGGGGGTTCGAAATCGTCCGCCGAATCGTCACCCTGAATATGATCGAGAGAAGATGATCGATCATAATTTTGCATCTCAGATACAACTTTATGAATTTTTTTAAAACTTTAATGTGCTTTAAAAAAGTAAAACTTCACAAGGTTGTAAAAATCGAATAATTTAATTAAAAATATTTTAATGATACAAGTTCGTATTTGAATATCCAAATTTTTTAGAAACAAAAAATTGGTGTTTTTAATTCCCTAGTAACAGTTGAGGGATTGTCAGTGCTTCTTTTGAAATTTGTCGTATACCTCCATATTCGAATAATACATAGAAATATTTTTGACATAATTAATAAAAACAAAAACCCTTCCTTATAAATTTTTTCCTAATAATAATAATTTAATCCATGCATCGCCTGCGTAGTATATGACACACAATGAAAACGCGGTATGTTTACCATTTTTATGAGCAAAACGTGATAATGAAGAATTTGTCTCGGAATTTTCTTTTATTTGATAACTACACGAAAATCTTTCACGTTGTTTGCAATTATCAACGAGAACGAGAAAACACCCACACAGAAATTTAGTTTGCGAAATTCTCCAAACGAATTTGCGGAGCGTGAGGTAAAGTCGGTTTCAATTCGTTGCGCACGTATTTGTACGAGTGTTTGTGTGTATGTGTGTGTAATAGACGTAATACAAATACGTCAACAATTATTGTAAAAATATACATGTGATAGTGCACGAACACGGTGCATACGGTCGACTTAACACCTGCGCTTATGCGACACGGCCACTGATTATTTTCAAAGCAAAATCCTGTCTTTGGAGAAACACGCGCCACCGACCACGAACTCAGCCTGTACAAATTTCGCTTTTTAATGAAACAGCCAGAAACAAAACAAGCGTGAATTATTTTGGTGAAACTGCACGTTTAAAGCTCGCTGCTTTTAAAACTAAAAGCTTTCAAGTTATACGTGGAAAATACTATTCAAACACACCAATTTTTGCCAATGGATGGACTTTCCTTCCTCTTTTCTGGCACACTTCCATTGAAATCATTTAAGTTACAAACAAAGAATGACTATTTTCTTTAAGTTGTTTTTGAAATTTTTGTGTATCACACGTTTCTTGGGAAAAATTAATTTATATCTCTATACAATTTCAGTGAAGTTCTAAACAATATTTTTATCAAGCCTGTCATTTAAATATTAGAAGATTGACATCAGTCAGTTTTTTTGAATTAGGAAAAAAGTTATTTTTGGACCATCCTAAGGTCCACTATCACAGCACCGCGTCGGAAATTATCTACACGACTAGCGCTGGTGGTACTAAAATCGCTAATGTACTTTGAAACATAATAATTTTGTCGTGAACAAAGCTAGGCATTGAAAAAAAAAACCGGTTAGGAAGTTTTTTAATTCCAAGTCGAATGACCGGCCGGAGATATCTTTTTGACGGCGATATTGGCATTTTAAACTTGCGATGCGAGACCTGGTGACCATCAAGCATACTATTCAAAATGGCTGCCCACAAGGATCTGTATGAGAACGTATAGCATAGTTTACATGTGCTCTGTGCATTGATCAACTAAATAATTATTTTTTTCTTATTAAATAGATAACTTCTAACATATTTAGAGTTTCTTGCAATATTTGAACTGTGGATATAAGTGCACGGAAATGGAATTTCATACAAAACATAGAAAAGTAAATAATACCAGTGGCTGCTGCTGTGTTGCCAATTTCAACTCCAAAAGAAAAAGCAATAGATTCAACATTCCATAAAATGCCCAAATTTGGAATTGCCAGTGTCAACATTGAAAACGATGCTGGACAAATAGTATCAGTAGATAAACGATCAGAATGACTAAGAAGGCTGAATCTTCAGGATAAAAATTCTGATGACAAGCCACTTGTTCGTGAACATAGAGAAAACAAGTCGATGCACATATTAGATTTGAAAGTTGCTCCACAAATTATCACATAACCCGAATTTAGAACTATTCGTCCTCAATCATATTCCTGGATAATATGCAATAAGCCTTCTTGTACGCTCAGTCCCCCCGAGCAGCCATATTCGTTTTGATGCCGCAGCGCCACTGACGCGTGGTGGTCGTTTTCTTTGCCAATATCGCGTAAGTAGTTTTTTTTGGGTTCAAATTCAAGAATTTCTTGAATTTCGTACCTCGACTTCAGCTCGTAACATGACCTCAGAAATTATAGCAAAAAAAAAACAAAATTTACAAAATGCAACCTTTATAATCTCATCTTTTATTTCGGCCCATGAAACTTCAAAAATCATCACGGGTTCCTGAGATATGACTAAGCGAAGCTGACCGACGCAGATACGCTTTAACATTTTTGGTCATATCTCAAAAACCCATGAAAATTTTTCAGTTTAATTGACTCAAATAAAGATAGGAGTTTGAAAGATGTGTCTTGTAAATTTCAGACTTTGTCTGCAACTTTCCCTTATTCTGCCACGAGCTGAAGACGATGTGAAAAATTGAAGGAATTCTTCAATTTTTTCAGAAACTTCACAACGGAAAAATCCTCTTCAGAGAGTCTGATGTACCTCTTCTGAGTGTCATTCAACCTTGAATTCCAGATGCTTCTTAACCGTTTTGAGAAAAAATGTTTAGCTTCATTTATGATCCTAAAATTATCATTTCCTCCCTTTGAATTTAACAAAGCACTGCTAAATTTTGGCGCTATAGAAAGCACTTACAAAAAAAACACAGATCGCCTTTTGCAAGACCTTTTCATTATGTTCCCCTGACCACCATGTGTGGTTTATACGGTTTCGGCCATTCATGTCCTGTCCACCCTGTTGTTGCAGGTCGCATTCGTTTTTGTAAACCATTTCTCTTCCATTGTGTCACTTTCATTTAACACTCGCACGCGTCCAGAATTTCTGGGTCAGAATGACTAAATCCTCGTGTTGACATAAATTTCGGGCGGAGAATTTATAAAAAAATTTCAAGGCAGGACACTTTTTCTTTGTCAGGAAATTTCCTCTATTCTGAAAGAAGTTGGAAATGAAAAATGAATTTATTTCAAATCCATGGAAAACTTGATACAAATGAAATATGATTTGCGAAAAGATTCTAACAAAAAATACTTTGAAACTGCTAGTTAATTATTTCTAATGCAAAAATTTTAAAAGTGCGATTGAAGCGTTATTAAATAATTCAATACAAACATGATAATAATATGATAGAATTAAAATAATTGTACTGTTTATCCAACAAGATTTGTTGTCTGGTAGAATCACTTAAAAAGCTTTTTAATTTATAGCATCATTTAGATAGCATAAGACGAGGAAATTTGTAACAAAAAATGTGGGTGTGGAAACCACGCGCGTCTGAAGTGAAACTTTACTCACGACGAAATAATGGAAACTTCACACTCTTGTGTTGAATGATTTTGCGATTAACCCTCCCTCCCCCTCTCTTTTTCTTATTATTTCTCCCTGCAAGTTTTACTTCCAACTTACATGCCTTCTCAAACTCGTAGTTTATTTATGTATACTACGCAAGTTGGGAGTGAAATTCAAAAGTGTGTAATAAAAACGAGTAAAATCATTCAGCTCAGTAGTAAGTGAAGTTTGCATGTTTTTGTCAGTAAAAGTAACGTTTCAAACTCGAATTGACATAAAAAATTAATTAATTGCAACAAAATTAGCGAATTTAAATAAAGATGATTCTGCTCAATATTAGCTTTCGAAATCACTTTAACGTTGCAAACTTTATACTCCCCCGTATCTGATTGAAAATGGATCTTTTTCAGTTAAAAAAATAATTATTTGGTTGAATATGGATGTATTGTGTCAAAAATCGATGTATTTGTTTATAATTCATCTTTTTGGGTGAAAAACTAATCTTTTTGTTTGAAGAATTATGTTATTGGTAATGTTATCTTATGTTATGTTATGTTTATTATGTTATTCGACTATTTGGTTGGATGATGGACGCTCTTGTTTAAAATCCTTTTTCTTATAAAGATTCATCATTCCAGTTGGAAATTCACGTCTTTAGTTAATAATTCAACTATTTTGTTCATAATTTGTGCTTTTTTGTTAAAGTGAAATGTTCTCGATTTTAAATTCAAATATCTACTGGTTGACAATTTATTTTTTCGTTCAAAAAATTAAATTTTCAACTAAGATTCTTCTCTTTCAAGACATTATTCTTCTTGATAGTAAATTTATCATTGTTGGTAAAAGTGTTACTATTTGATTGAAAATTCATCCACTATGTTAAAGTTCATCTTTCTGGTAATATTTTTTTAAGAACCTACCTTTTCTCTTTAGAAATTATCTTTCTTGTTGAGTTTTGATCTATTCCATTGAAAATTCAACTATTTCATTCAAAATTCCTCTTTTTTCCCTTAAATTTACTGTTCCAGAAATCTCCGTTTTCTTATTAGAAAGTAATTTTTTTAAAGTGGTCCAAGAATTCTATTTTTCGAAAAAAAAAATTTCCATTGGGAATTTTTTTTTTTTTTTTTGGTTAAAAATGCAGGTATTGAGTTAAAAATATACTATTTCTTAGAAGATTAAATTTTTTCGTTGAAAATCGAACAATTTTGTTCGAGGATTTAAAATTCATTTTCAATGGAAGACAAGTCATCTTTCTCGATTGGAAATCAACTTTTTTGATGTGAATGCGTTCATGCTGGTAGAACGTCAATCTTCTTGATGATACAAAACTCATGTTTTTTATTTGAAATTCAACAATCTGGTTCAAAATTCATGTATTTCTTTGAAAATGCATCTCTTTTTATGAGGATTTAACTATTTCGAAAAAATTCGTCTCTAATGTTTGAATTGACCGGGTTAGAAATTCGTGTTTTTTTTTCAAACTAATTTTTAACACTCAATATTTAGGGATTCTATATTTTTGGTTACAAATTGATCTTTTGTAGTTTGAAATTGATTTATTTGGTTGGAAATTCCTCTGGTTAGTTGAGGATTGAACTATTTTGTTAAGAACTCGTCTTTTTCCGTTCAATTGAATTAATTAATCCCTGTCAAAAAGCCATTTTGTTAAAAATGTAACTGTTCTATTAGCAGTTGAATTATTATGTTACAAATTAAACTAATTTCTGAAAGTCATCTTTTTTGTAGAAAATTCAACTGTTTTACGAAAAGTTCGTTCTCATGAATTAGAAATGCATCTTTCATAGGAGAAAAGTAATCTTTCTTGATTAAAAATGATATTTAAGCTAGAAATTCGTCTTGTTCGCTTGAAAATTGATACTGTTTTGTTCAGAATTAGGCCCTCTGGATGAAAAAATCACATTATATTAATTATGTTCTTGTCTTTATCGAATAAGAGGAGATACGTATTTGAGGATTTTTTTTGTTTATTTTGCAATTTTCTGAAAAATAGGATTTTATTCATATTTATATTTTAACGTTAAAAATTAACTTTTTTGTTGAGCGTTTAACTTTTCAGGTTGAAAATCCAATCACCCTCTAGAAGCTTCAAATACCTTCTAGCAAATTCGTCTTTTTTCTTGAGAAAAATTTATTAGTTCCAATGTGTGTCTTCTTGGATAGACGATTTGTCCATTTGGATTAGATTAGTTTTTTTTATTATAACTTTTTTTTTTAATAACTCAATGCTGTTTTGTTAATATTTCATCCTTTTGGATGTAATTTGTCCTTCTGGATTGGAAATGTTCATCTCTTCTGGTAGAAAATTTAAATTTCATGATTGAAAATTAACTTTTTTGTTTAGGATTTACCTTTCTAGGTTGAGAATTCAACTACCTTCCAGAATCCTTAACTACCTTTTAGAAAATTCGTCTGTTTTCTTCCGAAAATGTATTATTTTATAAATTCGTCTTCATGGATAGACAAGTTTGATATTCCAACTGTATTTTAACAAACTCGTCTCTCTTGATTAAGAAATCTATATAATAATCCTTATAAAGTAATCTACATTTTCAATAATGATGTTTTTCCTTTCCTTCTTATTATTTATTTATTTCTTGAATTTTTAATAATGTTATCTTGTCTAAGAAATAAGATTATTAATTTGAAAATATATAATAATCATTCATATTTAAGAGATAAACGATATCAAAGAAGAAAATCGGCCGTGCAATGTGATACGCGCGCCGGTGCACAGTGGGGCGAAATGAAAAAACGATGTTCAAAATAACCTGTAGGTACCAATTCTTAATCAATTTTCAATCAATTTTTTTGAAAAAATTCAACTATGAATTCTTAAGAAAACTATCGAGGTTGATTTTAAAATTTTTGTTTGTTAAATTTTTATAGAGCTGCAAATAGCGAAAAAAATGTTGATCTTTCCAATTTTTACATTCTCATCATTTATGATTGAGAAAGTATTAGAATCGTCTGAAATTTCACATCATGAATTTTCAACGGATCTCCACGTTTCGAGACCCCCTGAAGCCGAAAATCAAGTCTGTCTGTTGGTCTGTATGTCCGTCCGTCCGTCCGTCCGGCCGTCCGGCCGTACGTCCGTAAACACGATAACTCA
>WSXT02008216.1:0-10017 GCA_011762715.2 Neuroterus valhalla | reverse complement strand
AAACGTTTTCAATGCTTCCTACCTAAAATCTCGAATATGGATTTTGTAGATTTTGATGTTAAATAAATAAAAAAAAAGTTTCAACCCCCTATCTGACGGGGAAGGCTGTCATTTTCAATCCGAAAAATTTCAAAAAACGTGAAAAAATTCTGAAACGTTTTCAATGCTACCTCCCTGAAATCTCGAACATGGATTTTGTAAATTTAGATGGTAAACAATTACAAAAAAGTTTCATCCCCCTATCTGAAGATGAAGGCTGCCATTTTGAACCCGAAAAATGTCTAAAATCGTGAAAAAAATTCGGAAACGTGTCCAATGCTTCTTACCCAAAATCTTAAACATATATTTTGTAGATTTTGATGGTAAATAACTGTAAAAAAAGTTTCATCCCCCTGTCTGCCAGGGAAGGCTGTCATTTTTAACCACCAATAATATCTAAAATCGTGAAAAAAATTCTGAAACGTTTTCAATGCTTCCTACCTAAAATCTCGAACATGGATTTTGTAGATTTCGATGGTAAATAATTACAAAAAAAAGTTTCATCTCCCTATCTGACGGGGAGGCTGCCATTTTGAACCCGAAAAATGTCAAACATCGTGGAAATAATTCGGAAACCTGTCCCATGCTTCTTACCTAAAATCTCAAACATGCATTATGTTGATCTTGATGATAAATACTTGCAAAAAAAGTTTCATCACCTAACTGACGGGGAAATCAGTCATTTTGAACCCCTAATTATTGACTATTATTATCTCCGACAGCTAGGAGGTCGAAACTTTTTTTACAGTTTTTCAACATCAAAATATACAAAATCCATGTTTAAGATTTTAGGTTAAAAGCATTGAACACGTTTTATAATTGTTTTCACGATTTTTGATATTTTTGGGGGATGAAAATGACTGCTTTCCCCGGCAGATAGGGGGATGGAACTTTTTTGGAAATCATCGACCATCAAAATCTTCAAAATTCATGTTTAAGATTTTAGGTAAGGAGCTCTGGAAACATTTTAGAATTTTTCATCGGTTTTTGATACTCAGGGGTTGAAATTGACTGCTTTCTCTGGCAGCTGGGGGGACGAAACTCTTTTTACAGTTATTTGGTATTAAAATCTACTAAATCCGTGCGTTAAATTTAGAGTAAGAATATTTTTCATTTTTCGTTTACCCTAAAAGTTGCAAACTGCAGTTTCATTTAAATAGTCCCAATTCTCATCCAAAGATGAGGACAGTAACACAGTGGATCAAAATGAGTTCCATTTCCATTGAATTATCAGCATGAACAGTTGATGATTGATGAAATTAAAGAGACGGTAGCCCAATGTTTACAGTGAATCTAACCTTATTTGTGAATCCTTTATTTGAAATAAACAATAAAAGATTCCTTTCCACAAATAATAAATGAATGAATAGAAAGCGCAATGAATTTGTCCCATAAAATTTTAATTTGCTTCCATGACTTCGATGGACTGTCTACTTTTCAAAAAATGAATTGAAAAGCCTTCTTCTCAAAAAAAGTAAACATCAAGGACCACCCTAAAGGTCGATGAGAATAAGCAGTTCTATTCAAGACGAACCTGCTGCAGTATCTAGTTAATATTGCAGCCATCCCCTAAGCCTCAAGAATAACCACCTATCCTCGTCTAGGAAAAAAAAAACGCTAAGCCGCCCCAAAAAGGCTACAACTGTAACAACATGCCACATACTTGCTCGAGCATAATCTCACATGGGGTTAGATATAAAATAGCGATTCCCATTCAGTGTTTCCGTTGGAGCCCGAGCCGTTATTAGCCTGCGCGTTTCGCGGCCGATCTCTCATTGGCCCGCTAGGAAAACAACGATAAAAGGCGATGAGTATTTTATGGGGTCTCCGCACAATGGGATGCCGTGTATAGGCTATTGTCGGGCATTGTCTGGCCAAACGCAGAGCGAACCCTTGGACTAAGCTCCATTATTTTATTATTTTCAAACACGTCACTTTTTTCCTGTGCCGATGGGCGTGGTGGAAAAGGAGAGGGAAATAGAGACTGAGAAAAAAATGTTAAAAATAGACTTTGGCCCAACCCCCCTGGGCTTTTCCATTATTATGGATGGGATAAGGGTGATTTAGACCAGTTTGTCTCTTCTTCTTCTCCATGATGAAAAGAGTTCATGAATTATTATTTTCAGTTATTGCTCTTCATCCTTCGGGTAACTTGGTATAAGCTCCAAGGATTTCTCATGACTAGATACATTTTTTAAGTGTACACTAGAGTGGTCCAAAAATGCATTAGCAAATTTTTTTGTTGAAATTTTATGCAAAACGCCCAGAAATTCGTTCGAATATACAAAAAAATATACGCACTTTCTTTGGGTTGAAGAAAGGAAATATTTAGAGGTGGCGCAAGCCCCATGAAGTTTAGCACGTGTTTCCCATGAGAAAAAAATACGTTTTTGTACATTTTATTCAGGGTTCTCAATATTAGGTGAATCGAGTTCGAAATTCACTAATTCTCTTCACAATCAGTCACAGAATGTGAATAAAATATTACTTTTCAAATATCACCCCCATAAGTCTGTTTTATAGGGTCCCTAAAAACCCTCATAAGTGAAAAAATGAGTTTTTCGAGTTTTTGGCGCTAATTATGATTTTTTTGCAGTTTCTCTAACGCACATCGTTTCAAATTCATGAAATACTACTCTAAACTGATAATTATATGCTTATTTACATTGTTTAAACAATTTATTATTGTATTTAGCAACTTTCTTTCAGAAAAGGACTAGAAAGTCAAGTTTTTTTTTTAATTTTTCAACTTTTTTTTAACGTTTCAGTTAGAACGAGGTAATAATCGATTAAAGTTGACAAAAAAAATTGTTTCAACAATTTGTTTTTAATTATAACAATATTATCTTACAATAATGCTACAAAGTTGCGGTTTTTTCTAAGAAATTTCAATTTTTTGGCCACTTTTCACCTGAAGTATATAATTATTTAATTTAATTTAGCAAAATTATTTGTTTAAACAAACTGTAAAGGTTTATAACTATCTTCTTCTAGATTAATACTACATAGTTGCGGTTTCTTCCTGAAATTTTTAACTTTTTATCTTTCTTCAATTAGATTAAAGTAATAATAATTTCATGTTAAAAAATAATTCTTCAAAGAAATTATCATTGTTTATGACTATCTTCTACTAGAATAATGCTAAAAAGTGTTGGTTTTCTCTGAAATATTTGACTTTGCTTTGACTTGTTAGTTGTGCTCAAAAAAAAATTAATTAAAACAAAGAAGCTACACTCATTCAGTAAAATTTGAATTTCGAATTTTCTACTAAAATTATAGATCTTCAACGCAAAAATAGAATGTTTAGGAAAGTAGTTCAACTTTCAACCAAAGAGATGAATTTTCGATCTAAAAATATAAATTTTAAATAAAAAATAAAATGGTAGATATTTAAAAAAAAATCATTTTAAATAAAAAACAATCTAATTCAATCAACAATCAAATCAGTTCAGCTTTTTGCTTTGATTAATTTTTTTTAATATTGGGAAAAGAACAAAAAATAATTTACTTAAAACAAGACAATACTATTTGAAATATGATTGTTTCTAATGTTTATTTAATATTTGTTCACAACTAAAAAGGAAGAGCAAAGTTGAGCATTTCAGGTAAAACCACAACTTTCTTGCACTTATCTAAGAGAAAATGGTTATAAACAATAATAAATTGTTCAAATAAGCATGTTTGTTAACTCGCATTAATTATTACCTGACTAAGTGAAAAGAGGACAAAAAGCTTAAGAGTTTAGAAAAAACTGCAACTTTTTAGGACTAGTCTAAGAGGAGAAAGGCAAAAACAATAGAAATTTGTTGAAACAATTATTTTTGTCAAATTAAATTGAATATTAACTCACTTCAAGTGAGAAGTCGGCAAAAAGTTAAAAATTTAAGAAAAAAACGCAAGTTTGTAGCATTATTCTAAGAGAATATTGTTATAATAATTACCAAATTGTTTAAACAATTAATTTATTTAAAATGAAATAATTTTCACGACGACGAAAAAATCATAATTAGCGCCGGAAACTCGAAAACCCCATTTTTTCACTTATGGGGGTTTTTGGGGACCCTATAAAACAGACTTATGGGGGTGATATTTGAAAAGTAATATTTTATTCGCATTCTGTGACTAATTGTGGAGAGAAATGGTGAATTTCGAACTCGATTCACCTAATACTGAGAATTCTGAATAAGATCTGCAAAAACGTCTTTTTTCTTATGGGAAATACGTGAACTTCATGGGGCCTTGCGCCATCTCTAAATATATTTTTTTTGTGGATTCGAACAAATTTCCGGGCGTTTTGCATGAAACCCCGAAAGAAAATTTTTTGGACCACCCTTGTGTACACCAATAATTGTATCTTGATGTCATATTAATTTTCATGTTTGTTTTGGAGATGTCAACAAAATTTTTTCAGGTAAAAAAAGTGGTCGAAAGAAACATAGCCATAATTTGTCACATAGCCTGCATTAACTTGTTCAATTATTCATACATTTTTAATCAGAAATAGTTGATTATTGATTATCTAGATTGAAATCATCTCATATTTTCAAGATCTAGAACTCAATAGAGTACAATTTTCTATCGTTCTAGGTATTTACCATTTTCAGTATTCTTAAATTATTGTTATCATGATTGGATTGGAAGTTGAAATAAATATTTAAGGAACTTGAAAAATACAACTAAACATCCACAAGATTAAACATCAAGTTTCGATTATTCTATCTAGAATGCCTAAAATTTTCTTTCGAATTTAGTGAAATTGTTGTATATTCAATATAAAATCTTGTTTTTCAAATTTCATATAATTCCATTTTCAATTTTCCATTTTAAAACAGACAAAATAGAAGAAATAAAACATTTGACAGGTCCTCAATTCTTCTCTTGTTGAAAGTATCAACATAAAATTATTTAATTTTCGATGGTTTTAAAATCCACTTGTTGATTTCAGGTAATCCCACATTATGAATATTAAAATATATAAACTTGTTTATAGAGATAGATAGTTGGAAAGAGAATAATTTAAAACGAGTTTTCGAACCTATTATCTCGAAAAATTGTAGATGTATGGAATACTTCAGGACCCATCTATAAGTTGAAATTGTTCAACTTCGAAAGCTTTAATATAATAATCTTCATTTCGGACTTCGTGTAAGCTCAAATGATTCGATACAAAATTTTATACTTTTGGGCGCTTTGATTCTAAAATAATAAGAATATTTTTTCACACTCTCTCCCTTTGAACATCGCCACTAACTCGTTAGTGAGGGGGAACTACAGCTTAAGTTGGGTTCCGAACCACCAACAGCAACAGCTAATTAGTACATAGAGAACATGGGGAACTCCAGAGGTACCGGCCTTACGACTTTCCGTGGACCGCCAGAGCTCTTCCAGAGTGGGAGGCGGAAATCGAACCCGCGTTCAGACGGAGTGGGTCCAAAGCAAATTTCTTAGCCACCACGACCGATTGTCCACTCTAATACATTTTCTGTCAGGTTGGCAGTATTTTCATGTTTTGTACATTGTTATTTGAAATCCTTGAATCAAAATGAGTTAAAAATTAGTTACTAACATTTTAGTAAACATTTTCAGTAATTACTGATTTTATCTCACTACAACTCTAATTTTTCACGAAAGTTCCAGTAGAACATGAACAATAACAAGAAGAAAGTTTCACAAAGGCAAATAAGTGCCTCACTTTCGAATAATTCATATTCAGAGAAGACGTGCCTAGTTAATTTTTATTGTTCAGTAATACAATACAAATCGAGAGAATTCGAAGAACATCAAATCGATATGAAACGCGTGAAACTGTCAGGACGTTTATAAACTATAAAAAGAAAATATAGCGGTAGTTACGAAACAGTTATAGCGTAATGGTTTTCCGTTGACGGTTCGGTTGTGTTTTATGGGAGGCGACAGGTTTTATTGATTATGGTGAACTACTGCCTATTGCGTTATAAATGATGTACGATGTGTGTTTCATGTTACTTTCATGTAGTTAGAAATATTATTTGTTACACCTCCATCGAATGAAGTGCTACTTGTTACTGACTTTTTCAATCATTAACAACATACTTAATGAATCAAAAATATCTCCGATATCTGAATATACAGAAACAAATAGGTATTTTTTATACGATTTTGAACATTATATAGTCGTTTGGAAAGTACGTGACATTTTTTATACTTTTTGAAAGATACGGATTTTTTGTGTAAAAGATGGTTCATAAAATGTTATTTGTACGATTTGAAGAAGCTTCCAAAGTTACGTTCCTCTATAGTATATATTTACACCTGAGTATTTACTCTTTGGGAGGTGATGAAGCGTGCATCAGTGGGAGGTCAGAAACGCCTTGAGCATCAGAAGAGGGTTGAAATTCGGGGGTGCTAGCTTGAATTATCCGTCCCAACAATACATACCAGCCTTCAGAATTCTTAAGCTGAAAAATTGAACTAATCTTATTCATTAAAATCTTCCGAAAATCTTCTCTCACTTAAAAAATGAATAAATTTATCATTTTAGCAACACTCACAACGTGTCGATAATTAATCACTATTGAACCTAACAAACATAAATACGATATTTGAAAAATATCGTTTGCCATTAATTTTTTATGCTCAACTTGGTATTCATACAGAAGTTCTTTATTAATTACTTGACTTTATTTCCAGAGCACTTTCCAGTTATCCCTGCAGTAGCGATACCAATGATATTTCAGAACTATCAAAATTCGGCAAGCTACAATATAGCGAAGCCAATAGCAAGGCCAGCTGCTTATCATCCACATCATCCTTCACATTCGAGTCAACCTCCACCTCAACATCACCTGATGCAGCCGTTTTTGTGTCGGAATTCCTTCCTTACAGGTAAGAACTGGATTCGTTTATTCTTTATATTCTAATCCTTTCAAAATCGCCTTTTTTTAAATGTGCTATCCAATGGAGGCAATCTGAGGAGAAACACCAATTTATCAAATAATCGTCTTGATAAGTTCTATTATGTTGGGCATACGATCGAATTAAATAAATATATGAAATGGCTGGAATTATTATGATCAATATGAGTAGCCGGAAACGAAAAGGGTCCGAGCGTTCGAAAACGTTAAAAGTATTGTCCAAACGTCTTGTGGTATTGAAATTTCAAAACTCAAAAAATTAAATTAAAAAAAAAATGCGCTCGTAGATAATGACAAGACGGTCGTTTTTTTTTATATAAAGTTTTTCAATCCTATTTTTTCTTTTTTTATAATTAAAATGAAAAAGTGATAAGAAAATGTTGCCACATTTGATACCAATTGTTAAATAATAATTAATTGTAAATGCAGACCTGGCGGTAAGCACGCTTTCTTATCTTCAACGAAGAAAAGTATTGAGTGAACTTCAAAGTTAAAGCAACTTCCATCAAGACATTTGTTTCCTTATATTGGAAGAAGATTTCTGGAAATTTTGAGGTTGATTCATCGAAAATTGACGGAAATATCCATTTCGTAAGAAAACAGGCGACGCCGTGTACGATTGCGTCGTTAGCAGATTCAAGGGCCTTTTAACGTTAGTACTCTCGCCTGTATAAAGGACTTGTCTCTTCAAAAATTAAACATTAAAAAAGGCTGCCTTTTCTCTTATCTAATAGAAAATTGACTGCTTTATATTTCAGGATATTTCGTTGTTTCCAGTGAATTAGCAAATAAATTAAAATAGGAAAATTTTTGCTGTGCAAGTTGTTTCTTCCTCTATTTTTTGTCCTTCATTTTAGTAGGGAGGAATGTAAACAAACCATCTCATGCCTTTGTTTTGAAATTTTTACTGTGAAAAAGGTTTATTGAACTGTCGCATTGTTTCGCACTGTGCAGATCGCTCACCGTTTCATTAGATTGAATTGAATATTATAATTTTGTCCTGTAACTGTAAGACAATATAATTCGTAATTTCTAGTTACTTTTAGGTTTTGGAATTATGTCAGAACTTCAAGTAGGCCGTAAAAGGCTTCGCGACGAGAGCAAGTGGGAGAGAAATGTGACAAAAGATTGTAGAAATAAGGTAATAGAATAATGATATCCTCATCATATTGAAAATATTCCATTTAAAACGATTTTTGGCATATTGAAAATTTAAATTCAATAAAATTTAAAATTTTGGAGTTCTCAATGAAGCAGTCAATGAGAATTTTTATAAGACTCCTGCAGCGATTTGGTTACTCGCTCAGTGTGAAAAATTAACCTATAAAAATTCGTTTGCAATGATAAAACGCAACGAGTTTCGCTTACCCCGAAAGGGATTTGGCTTAATGGTATAATAATAATAAAAGGAGTCCGCACGTAGAAGTGACAGCTTTGATATGTTCTAAAGAAGCGTTTCTTAAGAATGTCTAAAATTTCAAGTTTTCAAGCTCTCATATACCCAGATTTAATGTTCAAAAGCTCCACAAATCCCATCAAGCTCAAAATGTATATCTCTTGAGAAAAAAGATGATTTTGCAAATTTTAGACAAAATCAATGATAAAGTGGATATCGACATGTCATTCACGACTTCTCTTTACAAATAGTTACAGGATTTAAATAAAAAATTACTTTCAGAGTTTTATCATCACAAACCTATTTTATTATGTTTTAACAAAATTTCTACAAGTGAAAAATAGGGATTTGCGCGTTTTTGGCGCTATCTTTTATTGTTTTGCTGTTCGTATCAGTGGTTTTTTCTGCATTTTTCAACTTTGTTTTAACTCTTGACCTGAAGTGAATCAAGCTGAATTGGAAAAATAATTCTTTTTTAAATTCATTATTATTTGCAACTGCCTTTTCTTCAAATAATGCTATAAACTTGTTGTTTTTTCTAACATTTCCAACTTGTTGTTAACTTTTCGATTTGAATGAGATAATAATTAATTTATATTGATAAAACATTAATTTTATTTATTTATACTATATTTCTATTATATTTATATTATATTTATATTATATTTATATTTATATTCGAATTAAATTTAAAAAATTAAAATTTACTCCTTTGAAAATTGAATATGCTCAAATAGCATTAGGATTAGAATTAAATTAGATAAGTGATAACCGGTCAGCTTCCATGTTTTCCTGATAAGCA
This sequence comes from Neuroterus valhalla, assembly GCA_011762715.2. Classification (NCBI taxonomy): domain Eukaryota; kingdom Metazoa; phylum Arthropoda; class Insecta; order Hymenoptera; family Cynipidae; genus Neuroterus; species Neuroterus valhalla. The sequence goes on along the minus strand of WSXT02008216.1, from coordinate 887 downwards.
CATATTTGTCTTATCCATGAAAAAAATTGTTCATGTGAGGCATACTATGTTTTTGAGATTTTCGATTTTCTCTTATCAAGAACACTCTAGATTACTCTCGAGATAAGAAACAAATACCGAAAGTACCTCGAGTTTTAAATAACATTGTAACGAACTAGTATGTGTATAATAGATAATAAATAATACCACTAGAAACACTAAGTGTAAAAAAATTTTACCAACACCTGAATATTTATATTTCATTCATTTCTGTTAGACGTAATCAAAGTCGAAATATACGAATTATTAATTATTATTAATAATAGTCGATTATTCGAAGTGCTTCAAGACCAAAAAAACTCTCGAATTTTCTATGAAAATAAAGCATTCATTTCAAATCAATTCCTAATTAGACGATTCCGTAGCAAAGAGGTTTATTTTACACCAAAAAGTTGAGATATTAATGGAAAAATGGTATTTTTACCCCAAATAGGAATTCTCAACTGAAAAGTTTATTTATAATAAAACAGTTGACTTTTCTACGAAAATAATTGGATATCCAAGAAACAGTAAAGTTTTGAACTAAACAACGAATTTAGAACAAAATAATTGAATTTTCAACCAAAAAGTTTGTTTCAGATAAAACAGTTCAACTTTCTATGAAAATAACAGAATTTAGAACCCAAAGGAAAGAATTTTCAAAGGAACCGAACCGTTGAAATTCTGAAAAAAAACTCTCGAATTATATAATTTTCTACGAAAATATAGCATTTTTTCCCTAATTAAACGATTTCTTAGCAAAAAGGTTTATTTTGCACCAAAAAGTTAAGATATTAAGGGCAAATGGTAGTCTATGACGTAGTCGAAATTTGACCTTGTAATGTATTTTTTCTCCGACTTCTTATTTC
>WSXT02008205.1:0-14757 GCA_011762715.2 Neuroterus valhalla | reverse complement strand
GGTTTCGGACTGACACTGCGGCGCTTTGAAGCGTACCACACCGTGACAATTTTCTCTCGTAAGCGATACGGCTACGAACAAACGAGCATCAACGGTGTCGTGACTCTTGTAACCAGGCGCGTCTTCTATTTTTTCGCGTGTAGGTAGGGTGAATGGAAGTATACCCAGAAGCAGACCAAAGAGGAAATGGATAGAATGTGTAAATGAGACCTTGGAGAGGAGAAACATGGAAAGTTGTAGAAACACAAGAGCTTGTATGAAAAGATGCATGGATGTGAAAGAAGCAAGAGATGTTTACCAGGATAGGGATATTTGGAAACGATTGTATATGAGAAAAAATGTGAAGCCTGAAACAAACGATTTTGGATTCGGATTGGCTCGTGCAAGAATATCGCTTAGTGGAATATTTTAATGGCTTCGCGAAACTCTTTGTACGGGGTGTTTGCTAGAAAGATGAGGAAGCGAGCCGTGTCGGAGCGATGTTGCAAGGACGAGTGTGTCGTTTGAAGGCAGAAGCAGACTGGACTCAATTTTGCTGTGTATTGTTTTCATCCGGTCTTATCTCTCAAAGAAGAAGAAAAATTGCGCGTTTTGAGCAAAGCTTTTGGATTGAAAAATTATAATTAAGAATGAAACCAGTTCTTTTTTGTTCCCAAAAAACAGGCAATGAACTATGAGACTTATCTAGTACCTATCCCTGCCTCCATCTCATACACAGCTCTTGCTCGACATTTCCCATATCGATAACACTTTCAAATTTTTCCATATTCATTATCTATTTTCTAGTGGTACAGAGTGGCTGGAACCAAACGATTTACGCTTTCCCCGATAGAGATTTGGCTTGATGGTATAATAAATAACAATAGTATCTATAAGTGAAATTTTTAGTAATAGACCTCCTCCTTGACCAAATCCTGGATCCGCCACTGAACTGTATATGATATTAATTTATGTAGCTCATACCTTGTTTTGCTTTTTCGAAAATTTAGTTAGCCTATTTTGAATAATAATGTAATTACAATTTAAACAAAAACTATGCATCTCATGAGAGGAAAATTTAAAAACTTGTATTAACGATCTTGTACGGCTCCCAAGAAGAAACCTTCTTTTCCTTCTGATTTTTTTGTAAATCTTGCGTTATTTGGATAGAAATTCTCATTTCCGTTTTTGAATCTTGAAAATGCCACAACTCTGTCAATTTTGTTTCTAACAAAAAAAAACCATTCGTATAAATTATTCCACTTTTTCCGTACTACAAAAAGCCATACTTACAATTTTTCAGTCTTGGAAAAAAAAGTCAAAAAAAAATCCAAAATGCTCCCCCTCTTATATTTTTGATCTGAAATAGCTGGTTAGCGAACTCGACTTGTCTTTTTGGTCCCTCAAAATGGGTGCCAAAGCATGATCGAATATGATCATTCTTTAGAAAGTTTTAGAGTTCACAGATAATTTTAAATTATTTTCCGTGCGATCAAAATTGGAATTTTCGATTTTTTGAGAAAATTCAGAGAGTTGTTTTCATGATTTTGTAGGGCTGCCAAGAAGAAATTTTTTTTCTCTTTGACTTTCTTTTCAATCTTGCGTTATTTGGCAAAAAATTCTCATTTTCTTCTATATTTTTGAATTTTGAAATCCCATAACTCTGACAATTTTGTTTTTATCGAAAGAAATGATTGGGATAAATTGTTTCACTTTTTACGTGTTACAAGAAGACATACTCATAATTTTTAAGTCTTGGAAAAATAGCTGGTTAACGAAATTGACCTATCTTTTTGTTCTCTCAAAATGTGTGTCGAAGGGCGATCCAATCCGACTAGTCTTCCAAAAGTTATAGAGTATACAGACGACGACAACGACAGCGACAACAGACAGACAGACACCAACGTAAAAACTACTTTTCCGGAATTAGGAAGTCTCAAAACGTGGAGATTTCATAAATTCCGTCCAAATCGATTTTTACATAAAACCAATACCTTCTTATTATGATGAGAATGTTAAAATTATACAATCATAAGTATCAATAAAACAAAATAAATGATAAATAATCCGCGTATTTTATATTGTATTTAATTGGGGGTAGTCAGTTGGTCGTGGAGGCTAAGGCATGAGCTCTGGGCCCACTTTGTCTGGTTGCGGGTTCGATTCCCGCCTCGCACTCTGGAAGAGCCTCGGCTTTTGGTGGCTCGATATCGTATTTAATTGCAATGAAAGAAAAACATTTCCTCAAAGGTTCACTGCAAGTTTTACTTATTACATTTAGCACTCAAAGTTACTGTAAACCTAAGGTATCCTCATCTATAAAGAATATCAAATTTTGTTCGGCAATGAAATTTGTTGAAATGGTAGGGGAGAGTGGGGAGTTGTGAGCCATTTCGATTCCTGCCATGCTGTGATTGCTCGGTCTATTGTATGTACAATTCAGTGTTTCTCTTGACCAAAACTAACTTTTTAGAAAGCATCCATCGCATCTGGAGTCGTTCTTGGCTTTCAGGTGAATCAGTCATTGTTGAATCGCACTGAAAGTTTTTTTTCATGCTTGTTTTTGTGGTATTTTGAGGCTGGTTTTGCAGATAACTCTAGAGGAAAGTTTATACAAAACATTCCTCAGACCATTGGGTCTCTACACAAGAAAGAAAATTTTGATAATTGTTCAGTGCGTCGATGGCGATGTGTCCATTCTAAATAGGTCCGATATGGGGAGTTATGAGCCACCAGCTATAGGGAGTTGAAGGGAGTTGCAGAAAACTTCTGCATCATCTGTATGGAAACAATGCCGAAAAAAGTAAATAGAAAATAACGCAATACATTAAAACATGTGAAGGGTGCCACTTGAAGGGTGCCAACATGATGAATGATTGTGAATCTGATTAATTTTTTTAAATCTTCTAGTTACATCAACATTATCTTAAATTCAATTTTCTACTACTTTAATAAATAAAATTATAAAAATATGCTGTTTTCTGACGTTTTTCTACATGGCTCACAACTCCCTACCAAAATTACGAATGTCGATTTTTTTACTTTTAGCCAATCTACAATATTTCAAAGTTGACGTTGATTTTTTTCAAATTCTTTTTTCCAGTAGTTGTGCCTATATGTCTTCTAAAAATTCAATTAAAAATCTTTACAATCTATCGATTTTCATGGAATATATACCTCGAAAACATAACCCGGCTCACAACTCCCCACTCCCCCCTACTCAATTGGACGATAAGTGATAGATTATTATGATTGATATATTTAAACAACCTCATGTGGATCCAAAGATTATGTACATCAGCGGAAAAAACCATGACCTTTCCACTATTGTTAGACCTTCTATTAAACTAAGAGCTTTGTGCAACATTTGATCAAACGATCATCTTTTGTTTTGCAATTTATTTATCTGGTTGTAATCTTGGAAAATTGAACTAATTTATACTGACTCTTGGGAAAAATTGCAAATATTCCATCGGTTTACAAAAGTTATTATTTATAAAACAATTGTTCTTGCAAGGAAATAAAACTTTGTTAGAAATATATTTCAATTTTTTGATTTCCCAAGTTTTTAATATATGAATATTATTGAATCTTCTGTTTCAAGTACAGAGGAAATTTTTTCGGAAACAGAAAGTTTAGGTTAAGTATTGCCTATCCGTAGAATATGCCTTATTTCATTTTTCTGCTCTACATATTTTATCGCTAACCATTTTCTTCTCCAGTGGAATTATAAAGAATTCAGAAAAATTCATAGTGAAATGCAATGAATTCTAGGTGAATTGCAACAAGTACCTAACCTTATTCCGTCCACGAGTTTATGGTTGTGTCAGTTATTCCGGTACTTTGGTACTTTCTTCTGAAAGTATTCAAGATTTACCACTTCCACATATAATTCTGCAATTTCTGTTGACTGAATGAGGTTATTTAATTCTTTCTCCGGGCGGAGAAACTTTGGCGAAGAGAAAAATGAAATCCGGAAAAATATGCGAGGAGAGAATGCACAAAAAATAATTTACTGCCAGCTGTTCATAAATAATGTTATTTAATATTGTTTTGACTCTAGCGGAGACTCGACCAAAACGAAAGAAAATACTTACATAATTTTCGTTTCTGTTCTATACTGCCAGAATGTAACACACTGTACTCACTAAAATTAGGTTAAGTTGTTAGAAATATCAAAACTGTAAGAGAAATGTTCGAATAACGAAAAATTGTTTGAGAATAATCCTCTCCTAACATCTTATATAAATAATAAACGGAAGACGGATCAAATATGACGTTATAGAACTTTTTTTCTTAATTTCGTTCCAATCTTCCAAAACATAACGAAAGGAAATGAGAGATTCAGTACTTTTGGATAACGTAACGTGAAGGAGCAAAAGATTCGGATGGGTCATTATTATTATTATAAAGAGAATGATGGTTAGTTAATCAATCAGTCCTTACCTAATTAATTGATTAACACGGAAAAAAAATATTTTTTTTGTATTAATTGACAATAAGACATTTGATCTACTTCTCAATGAGGGAAATCATGTAAACATTTGTTAAATACTCATTATTATCCTAAAGGAACAATTATAAGGAAGGTTTCACAAATGGGTGACTCTGTCGAGGATTTTTATCTTGGATTCAGATTTTCCATTGTTCTTGTTTTTGCGGATGGGCAATTTGCAGAAAAGAATTCAATGTAATCAGGGTGGCAATTTCAACGATGAACGAGGTCGCTCGGGTCGTCAGCACCCTGGTGACTGTCGTATTCGTCCGCGAGTCGTATGGCGTGAAATGCTTTTTATTATGTAAGCGAGGAATGGCACTTTCTTGCCAACCAAGCAGCCCCCATCTGCTGCTCGCGAACAGATTACACCGCAGCGACAGCTCGTTTTACCTCGACTTCAGTACGTTAGCCAATACCCAATCGCAATAAATCGACATGCGAAAGATTGATCAGAAAAGACCATTTTATTGTGAAAAAGGAGAAGAGTCAGGCCACGTCAACTGTGCCCATGGAAGTTCGGTGATTTTCTAAAAACTGACAACAATAATTGGAAAAATCTGTACATAATAGCATTAGAAAAAAATGCTTTAAACCGTTTTTCAAAAAATTGCACCGTTTTCAGTATTTTTCCAAATAATGATTTTTGCCACTTTTAATAGAAAAATTCATAATTCACGACTCGCTTGTAATAATCGGATGAAATTTTGTATCACAGTTTTGAAGGGGTTTCTCTTTCTAATAAGAATTTTTTCTAAATTGAATTTGCAAAATTATAATTTTTTCATACCAATTATTTAAACAAATTCGATCATTTATAACTTCCAGGCCTCCGATCGTAGTGAAATTTTGACACAAAATAGTTTGAACACTTAATTCCGTTCTCAAAGAAGAAAAAATTGGTAATTCTCACTCTGGCAGCATTATAAAGAAGTTTTTGTCGCGGGCGCCGCGTAGAAATAAATTGTCGCCTCGAAGAGCGCACAGTGGGAAAAAAGCACTTTTTCGGGACGAAAACCAGCTGACATCTCCATTGTCAACGGATCAGAGCTTTTTTTCTTCAAATACTCATGAAGGTTCGTACGTCAATGTAAGGTTGCACGTTTTTTGAATTTGTTTGTTAAATATTTGTTATTCAACTTAAAATTTGCAATCAGATATATTTGCGATATTTACTTAGCCCCATCCATCAACATTTCTTCATAAAGGTGTGGAATTAGTAAATTTACGTTTTTTGAATAAAAATGTAACTTGTAGATAAATATCCTGTATTTTTTTAATTGTCATAAACAAATAAATGGATATAACTGTTAACTGTTGCATTTCCGGATTTCGAATGTATTACTTGCATATCTGCATATCTGTACTTCGAAAAATTTTCTTTTCCGTCCAATAATTAATTTTCATCTGAAGAACAAGCATATTACACATAAGAGTTTCATAAAACATTATTTCTCATTGTTATAAACAATTTTTTCAAACAAATTCACTTGTTTAGCATATCTGTGCATCGAAAATGCTTCTTTTCTCAGGAATAATTTATTTTCATTTGAAGAACAAGAATATTACACATTAAAGTTCATCGAAACAACATTTTTCATTGTTGAAAACAATTTTTCAAATAAATTCAATTATTTGACATACCTGTGCATGGAAAAATTGTTATTTTCTGTGGAATGATACATTTTCATCTGAAGAACAAAAATATTACACATGAGAGTTCCATGAAACAACATTTGTCATTGTTATAAACAATTTTCCTTGAAAAATTCACTTATTTGTCATATCTGAAATTCTGAAAGGAAGTTATTTTCATATTTTTACTTAAAATGAGACAAACCAAAAGAATGCGAGTAAAGTTGATCATATCATCTTAATGTACTTATTTAACTATTGATTTCATCATTGTGAATATCAATCATTATCGTTGTTATTATTATCATCATTTTTTTTACTGTCACATATTCTAGTATTACAATTATTTGATTTTCCACAACTTGATCGTTTAAGTCGATGGAGCTGCAGTATAAATATATCGTTATACTCTATAAGTATATTTCAATTCACCCGCCACCACAGGAAAAACAACTGCCAGTCAACTACACAGAAGCATACCAACTTCATTGTTCACATGTGAACAGCTGTGCAGAGTTGAAGTGTTAAACATTTAAAGTTTCAAGTGGTTTCGCAAATAAGATGAAACGGTTAGCAAATCAAAAATCGATCATTTCGTTCTTTAAAAAACCGCGAGCGCGAAGCAACGTCGAGAACGAGAATCTTATGGTAAGTAGCGTAATCGATGTATGTAGTGCAATGTATGTAATTGATAATTCTTACAACAAAATTTATGACAAGAATTTATCAATTACTCAGCAAAATGACGAAGTATTGTTGATGTTTGGGTCAATGAAAAAAAGTATGGACGATTTTGAGTGCGATAGAAATGCATGCTTGTAGAGTCGCCTTTTTTGCCATTCAAATTACACGGTTCAAGACATTATGTATTTTTTCCATTCACAAAAAGCACTTCGAAAATCCGTTTGACATCAGGAGCGTGAAATGAAACCAAAGATCAAGAAATCATGAGTCGTAGACCTCGTAGACCGTATTATATGTATAGTTGCAGCTTGAACCTAACTAAACTTTACCTAATCCAGCTTAACCTCACCTTTCACATTGTCAAATGGAACATATTTCAGTTAAAAGAACTCCGAATAACGTACTTACGTAATACGTACCTCAAATAGACCTAATATAGAATATTTCTTTGACTGAGTTATTGGACTCTACCTTTATGCCAGCCCATTTAGATGAATTAATAATTGCCTGCCACGCCTTAATGCACAAAAAGTCTTAACTGAATTTAGGCTAACGTAAAGCTTGAACGTTCGTAATATACAGGCACGTACGTCTTCCTTTACAGAAAAGAATCTAGACAAAGATGAAAGTCATGAGAATGTTGAACGTAGTTTCGAAGAAGATTCCAAGTTTGGACCGAAACGCTCTCCAACGGATAATGATGGTATAAGTTAGTGCCATTTACCAGAAAATAATCGGCAATTATTAAATTTTTTACATTAACACTACCATACTCTTAAAAAATATTTTAATGTTGCAGATGCAAACAAATTATCATGTATCAGCGGATCAGAAAAGCTCAACCAGGACAGTTGTCAAGAAGAAATAACGACTCCGTGGGAAGCTGGCCAATTCGATATTGGGAAAGCCAATTGTAGAAATTTGGATGATGTTGTGAAAAAAAATATACTGACCTCGCTTCTACTTCCTAAACTACCTTACAAGTTTCCTGTCACAGCAGGGAAAAAATGCAATAGAAGTTTTCAACCTACGTGGATAACTGTCGAAGGCTTCGATTTCCTGGCTTACTCAAGAAGTGAAGATAGTGTTTTTTGCAAAAAATGCTGGCTATTTTATCATGAAGGGGTTGGCAAAGGGTATCATCAGGATCCAGGCAAATTAGTCACAAGCGGTTTTAGGGATTGGAAGAAAGCTATAGAATGTTTTAAGAAGCATATGAATATGGAATATCATGTAGTATGTGATACACGCGCCACATCATTTCTCACAGTCGCATCTGGAAAGCAACCTGATATCGCTTCGCGATTGGATACTCAACGCTCTAAAGAGAAAGAAGCGAACAGAGCAGCTCTCAAACCGATTATCGAAACAGTGCTTCTCTGCGGAGAGCAAGAATTACCTCTGAGAGGGGATAATGACAGCGGTCCTTTCTCTCTGGAAAAGCCTGAAAAAAAAAGATGGAAAGTTCCGGGCTCTCTTGCGTTTCAGAATTAAATCGGGCGATGAAGAATTGAAAAAGCACATAACAAACAGTGCAAGAAACGCTACTTATTTGAGCCCTCAAATGCAAAATGAAATCATACAAACAGCTTCTGACATCGTTACTGAAAAAATCATAAATAAGGTCCACAGTACTGACTGCTTCAGTCTTCTTGGAGATGAAACTATGGATGTTTCGGGCACTGAGCAATTATCAATATGTCTAAGGTATGTCGATTATACAAAGGACCCATCCATGCCAGTATTAAGAGAAGATTTCGTTGGTTTTGTTCCTATAGATGATCAATGTTCCGAGAATCTAACTGACGTTATTCTACAGCGATGTAAAGAGCTTAACCTGGACATGAATATGTGTGTCGGACAAGGATATGATGGAGCGGCAAACATGGCGGGTCATTTAGGTGGAGTTCAGAAGAGAATCAAAAACCAATATCATAACGCAAGATACTATCACTGTGCAAGTCATCGTTTGAATCTCGCTGTCTCGAATGCAATGTCAATCCCTGTGATCCGTAACTGTTATGGAGTTGTTGGTCAAATCATTAATCTATTCAGAAACACTATGAACGCAAGTAAGGTTTTTAAAATTAGCGTTCAAAAGTATGCTCCAGAAAGTAAGAAAACAAGACTGCTTCGCCTTTGTGAGACACGATTTATAGACAGACATGAAAGCATTAATACATTCGTGGAACTTTTTGAATGCATTGCCATCAGTCTGGAGAAAATAGCTGGCAAAACTTGGACTGTATCTTCAACAGCATCTGCTCTTTTTGCTGCAATTCAAAAGAGTGAATTTATTGTGGGCCTTTTAGTGTGTGAAAAACTGCTCAGTTTAACTCTCCCACTGTCAGTGTTTCTTCAAGAAAAGTCGTTAGATTTCATTACCGCTATCAACCGCACGAAAGAAATAATTCAGTCTTTGCGTGAAATAAGAGAATCCGCTGATGAATTCTTCGAAAAAATCTTCCTTGCCGCATCGGAAATCACTGCGAACTATTTTGACAGTGAAATTCGTGCTCCAAGAGTTGTGTTGCGACAAAAGAACCGTGCCAATCTGCAAACTTCATCAAGTGAATCATATTTTAGAATCTTAGTATTTCTTCCTTGAATCGATTCTTTGGTTGAAAATTTGACAGAACGATTTCTCGAAAACGCAGATATTATACCAAGCTTTGAACTTCTTGTTCCAGGATTTGCTGATGTAAATAAGGCAGATGAGCTAGACAACTTAGCGCCATACTTTGAGAATAAGATGTCATCAACGGCAGTCAAAGCAGAATATAGGTTGTGGTGTGCAAAAATATCGTCCATTAAAGAATCAACCGAGGTTTTAAAACTGTTGGAGTACTGCGATGGAAATTATTTTCGTGGTATAAAACTACTACTCACTACTTTAGCCACTCTACCGGTGACAACAGCAAGCGTAGAAAGATCATTTTCCACTATGAAAAGGATCAAAACTTTACCACGAAGTGTGATGGGTCATGAAAGGTTGAGTTCACTAGCTATGATCTCCATTCACTGGGATATTGCTGTCGATCCTGAACAAGTTATAGATATTTTGACAACAAAAAAATCTAGAAGATTACTTCTGTAAGAAGACAGTTAAAAAAGTGTTATATCGATGTTTGTACCAGATTATATGAACACAGATAAATATATCTATGAATACCTTCATTAAAGTCTTATACATTCAATTTTATGTTACATTCATTTTGAACTCTTGAATTGATATCAACACCTTTTATCTGTGTTTTTGCCTTTCCCTCCTCCCTCTTCCACCCGTTACATCAATTAACTTCTTCTACTTAACTCTGAATCTAAGCCTTGTGCAATTTGCAATCTGTTACGCGGCGCCCGTGACAAAAACTTTTTTTAATACTGCCTTTCTTCTTTGAGAACGGAATAAAGTGTTCATACTACATTGTGTTAAAATTTCACAATGATCAGAGGCATAGAAGTTATAAATAATCGAATTTATTTGAATAATTGTTATGACAAAATTATAATTTTGCAAAATTTAGAAAAAAATCTTATTAGAAAGAGAAAACTCTTCTCAACTGTCAAACCAAATTTTACCCGATTTTTGCAAACGAGTCGTCAGTTATTAATTTTTCTATTGAAAGTTACAAAAATCATTATTTTTACAAATAATGAAAACGGTGCAGTTTTTTTAAAAAAGGTTCAAAGTTTTTTTTTAATGCTATTATGTACAGATTTTTCCAATTGTTGTCACTTTTTAAAAAATTATTAAAATTTCATGGGCACAGTTGGCGTTGCTTGACTCAGAAATTTTTTGTAAAACGGTTAATTTGATTTCTCTAAACTGAAAAAAAAGTTTTTTTTCCCACCAAGAATACAAAATATTGCGATCCGAGTTTTTTGATATCCCGCATAAGTTTCTGAATATTAAAAACCTGTTATTTTTCTCCTGAGAATACCGCGGTTTTTTGCATAACTAAAGCCTAATGTGTCGTTTCGTTACCATAGCAATCGCAACGGTGGCGCCACGAATTGTCTGATTTCCTTCCATATAAAAACATAAGAATTAGCAACTGAAAGTTCAATTTTCTAATAATTTAATTATCAATTCAATTTTTGATACATTAGTTATAACTCATAATAAAAAGCACGGTAATAATAAAAAATAATTATCACTTGAATCTGTGTGAACCAAGTGAGGATAATTCAGCCATATTTTTATTTTGGTATTTTGGTGTGAAGGAAGCCGAGTTCTTTTAAAATCAGCTGGCTCATTAGTGAGGGAAAAACACTATGGTTTTTTATAACTGAAATACCAGTTTCTTTAGGGCAAAGAAAAATTTTCTAGGTGGAAAAAAACTTTTTTTAGTGTAAAGAGACATGAACGTGTATAATAAGTATATCAATTTTATTCCACCTTTAGGCCATAAACCCTTGCGTGTAAGCGTAACTCTCAAAGAGCCGGGATCGGTTGAGTTGGATACACGGGAGGACAACAGTTTCCCGCCAACATGCCAACAACACGCGGCATTACCAGATGATTACCCATCCAAGTACTAACCGCGCCCAACGCTGCTTAACTCCAGTGATCGGACAAGAACTAGTTTTTTAAGTGTAGCATGGCCGTTGGCGAAAATTTGAATCTTTCTTGATTCAAAATGAGCTTTCTCATTAGAAAATCACCTGCTGAAGACTCAGTTATCCTGATAAAGATCAGTATTCTTTGAAAATTCTTCTTTTTTACAGTTATTTTTGAGTTGATTTGAGCATCATCATCATATTTGAAAGTTAATCTTTTTTGTGGAATTTATCTTTTCTTGCGTTGAAGTCTGTTGAGTTTGAAGATTCCACTATTTGTTTAAACATTCAATCATTTTTTGCTCAATATCTAATTGTCTTGTTAGAGATATTCTACTACTTTGGTGATATCTGTAAAGGAAAATTCACATAGGTAACTCATCTTGCTCGATTGCCAAAATCTTGTCTGCTGAAGTATCAACCATTACTTCTAGCGTTAGGAATTTATATTCTCTGATTGGAAATTCAACCAAATGGTACGATATTCCTCTCTTGGGCTTGAATATTGAGCAATTTAGTTCAAGATAATTTTTTTTTTCAATTAAATATTTGCTCGAAAATCCAAATTCTATTTTAAAATTAACATATTCAACTGGTTGTAAAATCTTTAAGGTTGTACTGGAGCGAGGTTTAGTGTTTTCATTGTGGTATAACTGTGCCCTATCATTTAGCATTGCATTTCAAATCCGCTGCCAACATCACGCGATCAAAATTGAACGCAACAAGCGAGCGACGTGAAAGAGGTTGCCATCGTTCTCGAGTAAAACTGTCGACTTCCGTAAATTTGCAAATTGAATCCTGAATAACTTTCCTCCTGCCGACAAAATCATTCTGAAACTTCCCGTACTACATTTTCGAGGCATACATTACAATATACTTGATTTACACGTCGATGCTATCAATACGAATAATTTTTTCATAGTAAAAAAGAGAAAAATCGACGCACTGCCATAAGAGCACATGTATTTTCACTCAACTTTGAAGCTTATATCTCGACACCCAGCGACAAGATTTTCTTTAAATTTGATGAGGTAGCGTAAGGTACCATAAACTTTATGTCCATAAATTTTTAGCGAATTCTGATCACTTAGCTCTCGCTCCAGTACAACCTTTTAAAAAACTTTTTTTTTGGGAAAGAATTCATCTATTTGTTTTGGAATTCTAGCATTTTGGGAAAAATCGTTTTTTTTTTTTTTGTTGAGGAAAGATAAAAAGCTGAATTTTTCACAAAATTATCAAGCTTCATTGAATGAAAACTTGAATTTAAAAGGAAATTTTTCAAGTAGAACCACAAAAAATACGAATTTCCAAAAAAAAAGTTTGTTTACTAAGTAAAATTTGAGGCCAAGTTATAAGGGGAAATATAAGTTACTCATCCTCGTATAAGCATGCAGCTTCGCCTACTAGAGATTCTTCTACATTAAAAATGGTCACTTTCACACAAAAAAATATTGTGAATACACATCTTGTCAAATATTGGAAAAATAAGCGTGTATTCAGGAGAGCGATAGGAACATTCCCCGATTTTTCTAACATTTGTCAAATAATCATAAATGAACAGAAAAATTGAGTTTTACAAAACTGGAAGCTTTTGAGAAAATAATCAGATTTTTGTAACAAATCTGAGGTGATTTCTCTTTGTACTGAAGTAAGTGAAAAAAAGGAATCCATTACTAATATTTACTTTTTTGCTTCTGAGAGAGAATAGAACAACAACAAATGGTCGGCAAATCTCGTGGGATTACTGAAATGATGGCTTGACCCCTGAAATTCGGAAACTTCGAGGTCAATTTTACCCCTACTGAAAAAAATATAGGATTTAATATTTCTCTGAACATTACGAAATTATTAAATTTGGTGTGTAGGCTTCTTTTTGACATTGAAAAACTTTTTAGGCCAGCTGCCACGAATTTTTATGCAGAAAAAAATTGTGGAAAATTTTGTTGAAATGTTTCATTTTAAGAGCAAGAATAGATATTTTGATCTTCTGTCTAATGAGACTGTTAACCTAAAAGTTACCCCTTGCTTGTGGAAAATCTTGAAACATTACAGTTTTATTTCCAAAAAACTTTATAGGAAAAAGTCAGCTTTCTACGGTTTTCTGAAAATAATATCTTCAGATATACCACTTCAATATTCTATCACTTTTTTTCCAGAAATTCTAGGGAATGATTATTGCCTTTCCAAAATATTTTTCGCGAATCATCGAAAAGTCGTAAAAGAATTTTATAGATATTTTGATGAAGAACAACTTTCCGAATTACCTTTTTACGTATATCCCACATGTTTTGAGGAAAATTATATTTATTTGCAAAAATTCACCGTCATTTCTTCGAATCTCAAAAATTTTCAAATTCCTTAACTATGGCCTACCCACCAAATTTCATATCCCGTAACCGTTAGAGAAATATTTATTCAGTAAGGGTCGATTTCCAGGTTTAAGCTTCAATTTCCCCCACTTCCCGACATTTTGCGACTTGTGTTAGTGTTCTGTGCATTTATGGATGCAATGGAAGTTTTTTTCATACTTTTTACCCCTTTTTCATCCCCTTCTATATTCAAGGAACGTCAAATACCGGAAAGAATTTTTTCACTTTATTTTCTTGAGCGTTCAAAACAAAGAAAGTCATCCGGGTATCGATCGTTCCGAAAAATTGTTTTTTTTTGCCTTCAATTTTACGGATCTCGTGAAACTCTGATTCTCGGTGTAGCTCTTTTGTAATTGTCTCGAGAATACAGTTGAGCCTTTTTAAAAATTGAGGTAAGAGTTGCATTCAGCGTTAAAAATCGCATTGAGATTCAAATTCAGCACACAAAAATACTATCCAGGAAGAACGTGTTTTTATTCTATGCATAAATATTTAGTTTTATAAGGTTTATTTAGTGGCTCTTAACGGAAATTGAAATTTCAAAACAAAGATAATTGGATCTTAACGATTTGAAGTTACTCCATTAGTCATTGATTCAGTATATGACCTCCTTGGATTTGATCAATTCTCTAGAATTAAAAACAAATTTTCTCTAATATTGTTGAATTCTCACAAGTCCAGTATAATTTGCTTAAGTGGGAGGAAATCCACTCAAATTGGAACAAATCGACTTACATAACTTAGATCTGTCATAAATTTAGTAGGTTTGATTGAATTTTTGCACAACTCACTTCAATTTACTTATTTTTATTTTAATTGAGCTCGATATTGCCTCAATTTTTTAGAAAATAACTCATATTTAATACAATCCAATAGAATTTTCAATGCTGAGTGATTTACATTTCCTTCAACTTAAGGGGGGAAATAGGTTTAGACGCTTCAAAAAATCGGATTTTTATCTATTTCATAAATTGTTAGTAAAACTATCGAAGAATACTTTCCCAAAGTTTCAATGGAAAATTTCATCTCGTTCCG